>WTXD01000050.1:0-201597 GCA_022496205.1 Gloeopeniophorella convolvens | reverse complement strand
GGGTGGAGTGACAACTGAAGGACACAGAGTGACGCTCAGTCAGAGAAGGTCAAAAGACTGATACATTAGTGCAATACCTGAAGGACACAGAGTGACGCTATAAGGTAAAGTAAGCATAAGGTAGAAGTGAAAGGAGTGGTAGTGTACTTGCCTCAGTCAGAGAAGGTCAAAAGACTGAGGCTACAAAGGTGAAGAAAGAGGTCCTTATATACAGTAAGGAGCGACAGATAGCATGTGATAAACACTGCTTAGAAAGCCTAGGAGACCCACATGAAACGGAGTAAGAGTGGGTACCAGAGTACAAGGTGGGTCATGGAATGCCCTAGAATAGTCCAGAATCATGGAAACGAATGTGGGGCTGAACACAGCCTTAAGTCTAGAACATTATGTACACAAGATAAGATAGTCCTTGATCATTAGGTCCATATCTAATCTAATCAGAGCCGCCAGGACACTGTCCGTCTCAACACACCCAAGAAGACTGGGACACAGCCCAAGGTGTCATGAAGGGATACTTTATGTCCCACATGGCCTACACCATCTGGAGCTCCATTGAGAGCGATGCCACTTACCCCACAGTGGCTCACAAGTGGGACAAGCTTAGGGAAACCTATGCGGGCGTTGGGGCTACTACGGCCTTCAACAACTGGGTCAGCTTGACCCAAGCGCAGCTAGACGACTCCAAGCCATTGACACAGCAGCTCAATGTGCTGAACGCACTGAGGAACAACCTCACCTCTGCGGGCATGGGGGTCTCTGACCTCCAGTTCTGCCTCATCCTCCTCCAGGCCATGCCGTCGTCATATGACACAGTGGCCTCCACCATCCTCGCTGCCAGCTTACCCTCAAAGCTGGAGCATGACAAGATTGCGCAAACTATCCTCAATGAGGAAACGCGCCGTCAGTCCAATGGTTCTCTTAATGCGGCCAGGGCGCCCATCAAGGGCAAGGGTGACAAACCCAAGAAAAAGGATGTGACTTGCCACTACTGCAAGAAAAAAGGTCACATCCGCCCTGATTGTCGCAAGCTGAAGAAGGACATTGAGGATGGAAAGGTGGATGCCAAGGGCAACAAGGTGGCGGACAGTAACAAGTCCACCAACGCGCATGTACTAGTACCTACCACCGCCACCATTCAGGAGGTGGACAATGAACTGCGCATTTCCCTTTATGCCTCTGTGCGATCCCGCTGGATGATGGACTCTGGCGCAACACACCACATCACTCCCTACCGCTCCGGCTTCACAGACTACTCCCTCACCAAAGGCAGTATAAGCCTGGGAGACAACTCTACAGTCGAGCAATGTGGTGTTGGCACCGTCGTCTTCAAAACAGGGCAGAACTCCGTGATAACCCTCAATAATGTGCTGCATATTCCAAATGTCAAGACACGCTTTATATCTACGTGTGCTCTAGCACAGAAGGGGGCCACTGTCTCGTTTGAGGAACACTCCTTTGAAATCTCTGTCAACCAGAGTCATGTTGCAACGGGCTACTTAGAAGGCAACCTTTACTGGTTAGACGCCTCAGTACAGTCCCTAATGCACATGTTGGGTCCACTGCCCTCACTTTGGACCTCTGGCATCAGCGCATGGGTCATGTATCATATGAAACCCTAAAGCGCCATGCAGACTCTGTTAAGGGTCTTGCACTTGATAGCTCAGTCATGCCCTCTGCTCCTTGTCCGGCTTGTGAATTCGGCAAGAGCACACGACTTCCCTTCCCTCACTCCTCCAAAAAGGCCTCTCACATTCTAGAGATTGTTCACAGTGATCTTGTGGGGCCTATGCAGAAGGACTCCATCCAAGGTGCCCGGTACACAGCCACTTTCATAGACGACTACTCGCGTCATGCAGTCGTCTTTTACCTTAAAACCAAGGATCAGTTTGCTGCAGCCTTCAGGAAGTTCCTAGCATGGGCGGAAACTCAAACCGCCCAACCGCTAAAGGCTCTGCATTCCGACCGAGGTGGCGAGTACCTGTTAGGCACTGTCAAGGAGATCCTCACGGAGAAGGGAATTGAGCATCACACTACGATGCCAGGGTCGCCTCAGCAGAATGGAAAAGCCGAGCGGTTTAACCGCACCATTATGGATAAGGCATTGTCCATGCTACATCATGCTGGACTGTCTTTGGCTTCTGGGAATTAGCGGTAGGCGCTGCTGTGCACGTCTATAATCGCACCCCTACCAGAACGCTTAAGTGGTGCACACCCATTGAGCGCTGGAGTGCTGGTCACACTCCTGATGTCTCTTACTTTCGCGTCTTCGGATGCTTGGCATATAAACATGTGCCTAGTGACAAGCGTAGGAAACTCGACGCTAAGGCGATTGAGACCACGTTTGTTGGGTACGGGTCGGGTTCTAAGGGCTACCGACTATGGAATGGACGTACTCACTCTATTGAAGTGTCCCGCGATGTGACCTTTGATGAGAGCACATTCCCATCTAAGCAGAGGCCTGAGCCATCCTCTACTGTTCTCCAACCAGCCCCAGTTGTCTTACCAGTGCCAACAGTACAACTTGCTATCCCACCGGCGATGTCACGGCCTGAGCCGGCGCGAGCGGAGCTGGCGAGGGCTGAGACGAGCGAGGTTCGGTAAGTCGGTCTCGATGTGAGCCGGTCCTCGATGGCGCACGGGAATGTGCACGGGATCCTGGATAAGACGTGATGTCTGAAGCTGGAGGCAATCGGCCTCCGGTACGTCGAGTTCAAAGCTGAAGACCTCGCGATGCTTGGGCGAACAAGTCCCTCACGCGGATTCCCTGGTAACCTCGTCGATTGACAAAGGAGAACAGGCTTAAGGCCTTAGAGTACAACTGCTACGCCTTAAGTATTACAAGGAGAATGGTTTACATAATGTCCTAGTATCGAGTCGTACCGAGTCAGAGCGGGCTCAAGGTGGGTCTCCTAGGAAGAAGTACGGTAAAGGTCCAATGGCATAAGGGGCGCGTCAAGAAGAGTGAGGGAATCGTATGACGAGTGAAAGATAAGCGTCCCCGAGTCATGGAGTCGGAACGGAGCTCGTATCGTACACGGAAGATAAGCAGAAAAAGAAAATGTATCGTACAGTTCGTGACATTGCGTCCCTCTTACGTTCGAAGTCGCCTCAACTTCAATCCTCGTTCTGCGTGCCAAAGTCCACATCGTGATCGCTCGTACCTTCGCGCCTCTCTGCTGGTCCCTGTCTCGCCGTACGCCTCGCCAACAACGTCTCTTCGTCTGCCCAAATCCGACTCGACCAGTGATGCAGGAGTGGTGTAACGCGGTTAGTCGAATGCTGTCGCGCATTGTAAACCGCCTGTACGCAGGACTCGAGGCAGGCAGCCTCGAGTCGTCATCGGATTTGAAGGATGCGCATGTTCGCGTCTGCGCGCTTCCTTTCCAACTCGTCGATGTCGTACTGGACGCGCTTCCTCTTACGCATCTCCTGACCTAGACGGAACGCATCGGCGGTGAGTCCGTCGTCTCACAGGTCTCGAACGATGCCGAGGAGATGGTTGTCCTGCGCCATGAGTCAGTCTTCGGTCTCCAGGGCGAGGTGATCGGGTTTTTTATGCCGTACCGGGGTCGCGTACAGTTCGATGCCTGTGTCCATCTCGTCGTACTCGTCTTCGACTGCGACCATGAAGGGGCAGGGCACGTCAGTGACCTTCTTCACCCAAGGGGCGATGATGAGTCGACCGTCGTACTTCGAGCGGATGGTTTCGGACGTGATGACATGTTGGTCGTTTCGGAAGAAGCCTTCCGAGAGTAAGTCGCGCGGGAGTCGTGGATTTTTCAGCCGTAGCGCCTGGTAGGCTTGGTCGGCTAGACGAGTGAGAACGAGCATGAGCTCCTGGCTCAGCTCGGCGATCATACCCTTGCGGTAGTCCGTCGTCAAAGCATACCAGCGTGTGGCCGAGCAGTCGTTGATGCGTTCGTAGAACCGTTTGGACAACTGGGCCTTCATGTCAGTTAGACGAACTGACTTAAGGTCCCAGTTGAACCCCGTATCCTCGAACGTCGCAGTGATGAGGTGGTCAAGGTAATCTTGGTTGCGTCCTTTGACGTGCTTCCTCTCGCTCTCTTCTTCATCCAGGTCGATGATCGTGTTTCCCACGACAACGTGAGTGGGACCGACGGGATCACCGGTCCTCGGTAACGTCGAGGCAGGGACGAACTGCGCTAGAATAGTGGCTGCCCCTTCGACTCGGGGGCTTGTCGGTTCTGCTTCTACCGTGGCAGGTTCCACCTTCGGGCTCGAAGGTGTGACGACGCTAGCAGATACTGAGCGAATTGGAACTGGCATGGGAATACGTACTCCTTCGGTGACCATGATGGTCTCCTCGAAGAAGGTAGGAGGGGTCGGGGGGCGCGAGCTAGCGATAGAGTCGGTGTCGGTGCGAAGGTATTCAATGTTCGGGATAGGGCGGGGAGCCGGGGAGCTCGACTCGATGGAGGAAACGGAAGAGACGGTGGTGGGGACTGGAGACATGGTAGGAGTAGGAAGTGGAGACGGGTAGGAGGTCGAATAGAACGTTGTGATTGCTAGAGTGACTGAAGTCGCTGAAGGTAACGGTGAAAATTACCCCCCTCTTATAGTCAGCGTCGACCGCGGCGCTTAGATAGAGTATCGGATGCCGGTCCTGCGGCGTCAGGATGTTCCGTGTGATAAAGGGTCAGCAGGTCGTCTGCGTGAGCGTCGGATGCTGCGATCCACTGATTGTCCGAGTCTGGGTAGCCCTTCCATTTCACGAGGTACTGCAGCTGACGGCGGAAGAACCGGGAGTTCCGAATGGATTCAATTTCGTACTCTTCCTCTCCTTCGATAAGATCAGGTGGAGGACGGGGAAAGTTCTCGCCGTGTTCTCGTGTCTCGCGATAGGGAAGAAGGCGGGACACGTGAAAGACATCGCGGATTCTCATCGATGGGGGAAGTTCCAGTTGGAACGTCACAGGGGACAGTTTCCGTATGATGCGGAAGGGACCATGACGTCGGGGGGCTAGCTTCAGCATTGGATACGCTGTCGGTAAGTGACTTCCCTCGAGCCACACAAGGTCTCCTTCTGTCAAGGTAGGCAGCTGACCACCGGCCTTCCGTTTCATCATATCAGCTGTCCACTCTAGAGCTTCTTGCGCAGCAAGGCGGTGACTGCGCAGCAGTTCCAGTCGATCGGTGATCCGGGGTATTAATGAGGCCGTTCCTATCGGCCAATCAGAATGAGGGTGGTAGCCCATCAGGGCTTCGAACGGGGAGAGTTTCGTCGCAGCACTCTTCCAGGAGTTGTGCGAGAATTCTGCAAATGGGAGCCAATCAGCCCAGTCATCCTGTCTGCCACTCACCCAGAACCGCAGGTACTGTTCGAGCTGCTGGTTAACGCGCTCGGTCTGTCCGTCGGTCTGGGGGTGGTAGGCTGTAGAGATGTTCTGGCTAATGCCCAGACGTCGGCATAGCTCGCGGGTGAAAGAAGATGCGAAACGAGGGTCGCGATCAGAAATGATACGGCGTGGTAGTCCGAATCGGCGGTAGACGTTGTCCAGATACAACTTCGCCACTCCTTCGGCTGTGATCGTTTCGTTGCACGGTATGAATACCGCTCCTTTTGTGCAATCATGATCAACGACCACAAGAATAGAGTCGAAGCCGCGGGATGTCGGGAGTTTGACAATGAAGTCCATTGACACGGTCTGAAACGGACCTGCGTCTGGGTCGGCATAGATCGGCATGAGTTCCGGTTTTTGCCGATTAGTCCGGACTTTCAGCGCTTGGCAGTCGGCGCATCCATTAACGTAGTTCTTGACGAACTCGTTAAGGCCCGGCCAGTCCCACTGTCGCCGTATCAACTCCTGGGTGTTCGTTATGCCAGGATGTCCAGCGGAAGGGGTGTCGTGATGAGCGCGAACGATATCGCGCCTGAGTGTTGTTGAAGCGCAGCAGAGGGTGGAGTGACAACTGAAGGACACAGAGTGACGCTCAGTCAGAGAAGGTCAAAAGACTTATACATTAGTGCAATACCTGAAGGACACAGAGTGACGCTACAAGGTAGGGTAAGCATAAGGTAGAAGTGAAAGGAGTGGTAGTGTACTTGCCTCAGTCAGAGAAGGTCAAAAGACTGAGGCTACAGAGGCGAAGAAAGAGGTCCTTATATACAGTAAGGAGCGACAGATAGCATGTGATAAACACTGCTTAGAAAGCCTAGGAGACCCACATGAAACGGAGTAAGAGTGGGTACCAGAGTACAAGGTGGGTCATGGAATGCCCTAGAATAGTCCAGAATCATGGAAACGAATGTGGGGCTGAACACAGCCTTAAGTCTAGAACATTATGTACACAAGATAAGATAGTCCTTGATCATTAGGTCCATATCTAATCTAATCAGAGCCGCCAGGACACTGTCCGTCTCAACAAGTGTTTCATCCGTGTCGGCCGGTATCCAGAGTTGTCCCTTCTCCGTACGCCACCAGCCGTCAGCCTGCTTTTCGCATCCGGGTGGTGCTTTCGTTTTGTCTCCCCAGAGTTGGGCTACTCTGGTTCAATCTTCGAGTGACGGGGTTCCGGTTAGGAAGGTAGAGTTTACGAAGACGTCGGGAGGAAGTATGGCCACTTCTTCGTGTTCAATGGAACCGTTGTCGTGGTCAGGTCGTCGTGAGAGGGCATCGGCGGGGTATGGAGCTTTCCAGGGACGTGCTGGATAACGTAGTCAAACTCGGCGAGGTCCTCATGCCATCGTGTCTGGCGAGGCGTGACCTTCCGAGTTTCCTTACAGAATAATAAGTTACGATGGTCCGTGAGTATCGTAATCGGTGTTTGGCTCCTGCTAAGTAATGGCGCCATTCCTTCAGCGCCTTTATAATAGCTAAGAGTTCTCGGTCGTAGACGTCGTATCTTGTTCAACAGGTGCGAATGATGCGAATAGTATGCTATAGGGTGTCGTGTCCATCGACACCCTTCTGTGAAAGTACTGCGCCGCATGCAAAGGAGGAGCGTCTGTCTCGAGGAAGAAGGTTTATCGTGATCACGTGAATAAGTACGGGGTTAGAAAGGAAAGCGTCTTCAATCGTTCGTAAGCAAGTTGGCAATCATCAGTCCAGTGGAAGGGGGTATCGTTCTTCGTAAGAGTATTCAAAGGGCGTGCGATCTTACCAAAGTCCCTGATGAAGCGGCGATAAAAGTTTCCGAACCCAAGGAATGCTCGTACCTGCTTGACGGTTTTCGGGACAGGCCAGTCTTGATACCGTCAAGCTTCACGGGTCCATCTCAATCTGATCACGTTTAGGATCATACCAAGGTATCCACCTTCGTACTCTGAAGGTGCACTTTTCCGGTTCAGGTATAGGTCGTTATCGAGTAACTTCGAAGTACTCTCTCGACCATGCGTCGATGGAGATTGATGTCGTCGGGGGTCGCGATGAGGATGTCGTCCATATAGATGAACACGAGACCAGAGTCGATCTCCTCTTTGAACAACTCGTTCATCATGGTCTGGAATGTGGATGGGGAATTCGTAAGTCCGAAGTACATGACCATGGGTTCAAAGAAGCCACAGTTCGTTTTGAACGCGGCTTTCCATTGGTCGCTTCTTTGATGCGGATATTGTTATATCCCCATCGTACGTCGAACTTGTGTAGAGTCGGGCGGTCTGGAGTTTATGGAGTATCTCTTCGATGAGCGGAAGAGGATAATTGTTCTTTACTGTATAGGTATTCAGCTGGCGGTAATCCTGTACAGGTCGGAGTTTCCCATCCTTCTTTTTAACAAAGAAGAAGGGAGACGCATATGGGGAACTGGACGGTCGGATGTATCCCTTCTTCAGATGTTCGTCCAGAAGGACTCTAACGCCGTCTGCTCTGAAGGGGACAAAGGATATATTTTGCATGGAAGTGATGAGGGCGCATCATCCTTTAGGTCGATGGAATGATCCCAGGGTCGCGACTCCGGAAATCTCTGCGCCGCCTCTTCACTAAACACTTTGTCGAAGCGTCGATAGTGCGGGGGAATGGGATTGGTTTGGTTTTATTCAGGTCGAGTGCAGCTTCGGCAAGCTGCTGCGCCTGAGTTACTCGGAAGAGGCGAACCTCGTCGACAAGTTCCGGGGCGAGCCGAAGTAGATTTCATCTTCTGCATCTAGGTTCAGGGGTTCTACTCCTGAGAGATAGAGCTGAACGTGAGCGTATGCTTCTTCTTCCCATTCCGCCAGGGAATGGACGTTTGATACACGTGCTCCTGCTCTAAACGTCGTAGGCATAGGTTTCCACGAAGATGCGTCTGAAGTGGAAAGGATGATGGGGTGGAAGTCGTCTGCTACTCGTTGTTCACCCCATAGAATCGGGGGCTGGAATAGTCGTAGCCAGGGGAATCCGAGGATGATGCGTTCTCCTCCGATACTGGAAATGTAGAAGCGCTGGGAATGTGATTTTCCTCCAGCTGACACGTCGAACTCGGTGTAATGAGTGATATCACCGGACCGGTTTCGAGTTCCATCCGCGTTCCGGATGATGCGAGGATGAGCAAGTCGTTTTACCTGGAGGCCGTGCTGTTTTACGACCTTCCAGTCGATGATATTGTCGGTAGCCCCGCTGTCGACCAGGGCTTTGTCGTGATCCTTTTATGTGCACTTCGGATGTAAAGGGGAACTCTGATCGCATTTTCGCATAGGAGAGTCGTACTAGTACATCGGTGCTGAAGACGGCTCGAGTAAGGATCGCTCTACTCAAGCTTGTTGAAAATCCTGGACGCTGAAGTCCTTGTCCTTCTCGAGGACACTGAAGATGGACTCCTTCTCTGCATCGGACGCGTTCGCCAAGTATGCTGCAAACGTCTGCGGGGAAATGGAAGGAGTGGTAGAGGTGGAGGGAGTCGGTGTCGTGGGGTTCGTCGTGTCGATCTGTTGCTGACGCGTTTCTCGAGGACGTGAGTCCTTTTGCGGGCAGGAACGTGAAACATGTCCCTGCTGGCCGCAGTGGAAACAGCGTTCTTGCTGCATGTACGAGGTCCGCTTGTCGGGCGTGAGCTTCTTCCCTTTCTGATGGACGAATGACTGGGTCTGATTGACCGTCATCGTGTCCACGTCCATGGGAACTACTCCATCGTTACGGGGTGGCTGTCCTCCTCCTCCAGGGCGTCGTATCTGAAACCGTGGCTGCTGTCTCGGGTATCCTGGTTTCCGTAGATTTCCTTCATGAGCTGATACTGAAGCTGCTGATCGCAAAGCTTCTCAGCCCATTGATCGAAGGTCCATCATGTGCTGCCTGGGTTTACTCCAAATACGTCTCCTCCCTGTCGTGCGGTTTCCCGGACGAGGGCATTGGGGAGTGAGCGGAGGAACATGATGATGGTGGACTCGGCGTCGAGGTGGAAGTTCCCTCGCTCTGCGAGAGTGCGGAACTTTCCAATATACTCCTCGATTGGTTCAGGGGCTCAGAACTTCATGTTCGCCAGGAGAAGTTTGGCGTTGACGGCGGTTCCTCGATTTAGGAACCATTTGTCAAGGGTATCTTTAAACACCATCCATGCGGTGTCCCTTGTCGCAAAGGGTACTGGTGGGTCAAGGACACTGTTGGCCTTGATTTTCTCCAGCCACTCGATCTGCCTTTGGACCCAGTCGGTCACAATGGCGCCTCGAAAGTACGTGAGGCAGAAGGAGATTTTTTTCAGTGGGTCGGTGAACGTCGAGTTCTCGTCGTTCAGGAATGCATAGAGGTTGAACTGCTGCATGAAGTCGGCATATCGTTTGGATTCTCCATTAAAGATGAACGGAGCTTCTCCTGTGAGTTTCCCGCCATCTCGACGGGATGCGGTGATTGTGGAGTCGACTTGGGTTTCTTCAGCCATCTCGCGCGCTGGTACAGATGTAGGATCAGGTGTCGGGGATATGAGTGTCGCGGCGGCTTCTTCGAGACGTTGTGCAACGCCTGTGAGGTCGGAGGAGTTCTGGGGTTGTGTAGAAGTGGGAGTCGTGTGTTCTGGAGATTCGGGGTGATTGCGAAACCACTGTACTACCTGGTCTCGGTTTGGTATTCCCGATGCAATTACGGGTGAGGTGATTTCGTATCTCGAGTGGATTCCGGACCACTGGACGTAGTACCAGCCTTGGTCGCTCGAGAAGTGTACGCGTAGGGTCTGTCCGCTAAGGATCAGATAGTAACCGTTCTCTCGGTCGTGGAAGATTCCTTGTAGTCCTTCTCCTCTGAGTTCAAGGGGAGCGACGTTCTCGTCCTGTGCGAAAGGAAGTCGGATAGGCAAAAGTTCTGCGATCGTCGGCTCTTGAGACTGAGAGGCCTGTTCTAATGTCACGCCTGAGCCGGCACGAGCGAAGCTGGCAAGGGCTGAGACGAGCGAGGTTCGGTAAGTCGGTCTCGATGTGAGCCGGTCCTCGAAGGTGCACGCGAATGTGCACGAGATCCTGGGTAAGACGTGATGTCTTCGAGTGGAGGCAATCGGCCTCCGGTACGTAGAGTTCAAAGCTGGAAACCTCACGATGCTTGGGCGAACAAGTCCCTCACGCGGAATTTCTGGTAACCTTGTCGATTGACAAAGGAGAACAGGCTTAAGGCCATAGAGTACAACTGCTACGCCTTAAGTACTGTAAGTCGAACGGTTTACATAATGTCCTAGTATCGAGTCATACCAAGTCAGAACGGACTCAAGGTGGGTCTCCTAGGTAGAAGTACAGTAGGGGTCCAATGGCATAAGGGGCGCGTCAAGAAGTATGGAGGAATTGTATGACGAGTGAAAGATAAGCGTCTCCGAGTCATGGAGTCGGAACGGAGCTCGTATCGTACACAGAAGATGAGAAGAAAAAAGAAAAGTATCGTACAGTTCGTGACAAATGGTATCAAGATTGAGACATTGCACGCACCGAAGCTGCCATCACCGACGATACCGTCACTATCCCTATCCTCCGCCATAACCTGAACAATCAACTTGAGCAGAAGTACTCTGCTGTCGCAAACAAACCAAAGACGCTTGCGGAAGTCGTTAAGATTATCCAAGAACTTGATAATTCCTACTGGACGAATCGTCCTAGGAGTACCTTCCGAGGTGGATGCGGACGAAGCAATATCCGCTCCCTCGAAGAAGGAGAAATCTCACAAATTAATGCGACCACTGCATTTCCCCCACTCACTACTGAAGAGTGCAAGCGTCGTCGCGACAACAACCTTTGCATGTACTGTGGAGGAGGAGGACACTGGTCCGATAAATGCCTCAAGAAACATAGTGGACCTTCATCTTCCACTTCGTTTAATTTTAACTGCCGAGGTAGAGGAAACTTCAGAGGATCATTCCGAGGCCGTGGACGCGGCAGATCCTTCACTCCCTCATCTAACTCTCGCAATCTCATTGCAAATGACCCATCATCCTCCTCCACTACCGACATATCTGTCCAAGCTATCAATAGCTGGTATGCTCAAGCCACTCCCGAGGCCAAGCAAGCCGTTTCCGACATCATCTCCCCACCTACCACTTCCGAGAAGAAGGATTTTTGAAACGTCCCATAGCTGCACTGTCTATTGGGACTCTTCGTGTTCAGAGGACATATGAGAGGTTCTTCGGAGTCAAGAAATTTGAACCCTTTGTAATGATTGACTCTATTCCTGCACCGTTGTCTACAACGCATAATCAACGGACTCCATCTATATCTGTTAGAGTCAATTTCCTGGGACAGTCCTCTGGTCGAAAAATCAGTGCACGCGCACTTGTTGATAGTGGCGCAGAAGGCATTATCCTGCATACCAATTTTGCCAACTGACATCACTTCACACTCAAGAAACTTGTCAAACCTTTCCCTGTTCGCAATGTCGATGGCACTGATAACGCCACCGGCTTGGTTCAATATACTACTATTCAGCGCCTTGAAATCCCTACACCAGACGACCACTCGCACCAGGAATGGATAGAATTATATCTCACTGACATCAGCGACCACGACCTCATCTTAGGCACAGACTGGCTTAGACGACACAATCCTAGTATCAATTGGGAAAAGGACACAATTACCTTTGACCGTTGTCCCCCTTCCTGTCAATTATCCGACTCCGCTATCTCTGCCACCGCACTAGACAACATTCCTGATGGTCTAATCCGTACCATCACTGCACCAACCAATACCAATGAAGGTGGTATCCATGAAGCCGACGTGAACTTTGCCATAGAAATGCAAACAGTTCTTGCATCTTGTGGTTACATCGACTACACCCTTCAAGAACCATATCTCCTTGACTCCGTCAACCTCACCACCATCAGACGACTCTTCCAATCAGAATCAACGCACACCCGAGCAGTGGTCAATGATCCTGGTGTGCGTTCCACCAGCGCAGTGGTCCATGATCCTGGAACTCGTCCTGTAACACAACTAGAGTTACACCCGTCAATAGGATCCATATCTGTTCATGCCAAAACGACTCATTCGCAACAATTGGCCGAACAAAGTGTCGCACCCAAGAAAACAATCAAAGACATCGTCCCTCCAGAATTCCTCAAGTACCGTAAAGTCTTTGAGGAATCAGCTGCGCAACGACTCCCTGCTCGCAAACCCTGGGACCATGCTATCAACCTGAAACCTGATGCCCAACTCCGTGACTGTAAAATCTATAGTCTCACCCCCGATGAACAGAAGGCCCTTGACGAATTCCTCGAAGAACACCTTGCAAAAGGCTATATTCGCCCTGTTGAAGCGCAGCAGAGGGTGGAGTGACAACTGAAGGACACAGAGTGACACTCAGTCAAGGAAGGTCAAAAGACTTGATTATAACAATACCTGAAGGACACAGAGTGACGCTGTAAGGTAGTGTAAGTATAAGAAAGTAGAAAGGAGCATAAGTGTACTTGCCTCAGTCAAGGAAGGTCAAAAGACTGAGGCTACAAAGGCGAAGAAAGGAGTCCTTATATACTGTAAGGAGCGACAGATAGCATGTGATAAACACTGCTTAGAAAGCCTAGGAGACCCACATGAAACGGAGTAAGAGTGGGTACCGGAGTACAGGGTGGGTCATAGAATGCCCTAGAAGAGTCCGGAACACGGAAACGAATGTGGGGCTGAGCACAGCCTTAAGTCTAGAACATTATGTACACAAGATAAGATAGTCCTTGATCATTAGGTCCATATCTAATCTAATCAGAGCCGCCAGGACACTGTCCATCTCAACACGCCCTTCAAAGTCACCTATGGCAAGCCCTTTCTTCTTCGTCAAAAAAAAAGATGGAAAGTTACGTCCTGTACAAGACTATTGTGCCCTCAACAATATCACAATCAAGAATGCTTACTCGCTTCCACTCATCCCTGAACTCATCGACAAACTCAAGAACGCCTGCTACTTCACCAAATTTGACGTCCGCTGGGGCTATAACAATATTCGCATCAAAGAAGGCGATGAATGGAAAGCCGCCTTCAAGACCAACCATGGTCTATTCGAACCCCTAGTCATGTTCTTTGGACTCTGCAACTCCCCCAGCACGTTCCAATCCTTTATGAACGAAAACTTCAAGGATATCATTGCAACCGGCTGCGTTGTTATCTACATGGACGACATCCTCATTTTCACTGACACTCTTGAAGAAAACTATGCCCTTGTTCATAGTGTCCTCCAACGACTTCGCGAACTCGACCTCTACCTCAAACCAGAAAAATGTTCCTTCTTCAGACAACCATTGAATATCTCGGCCTTATCATCTCTGCAAACACTCAAGCATGTCCAAGCATTCCTCGGCTTTGCAATTTCTACAGACGTTGATACGCCCCTGAGGCGTCCAGCCCCTGTTGCGGTCCAATTTCGCGATTCTACAACCTAGTACTCGGCCCTAGCTAAGTCCCTTCAGTTCCCCTTAGTTCTGACCCCTCGGCCCTCAGTTGCACCTTAGTTACAGCCCCGGAAGTCCCTGTGCTTGTGGACCGCTGTTGAGACGGACAGCGTCCTGGCGGCTCTGATTAGATTAGATATGGACCTAATGATCAAGGACTATCTTATCTTGTGTACATAATGTTCTAGACTTAAGGCTGTGCTCAGCCCCACATTCGTTTCCATGTTCTGGACTATTCTAGGGCATTCCATGACCCACCCTGTACCCCGGTACCCACTCTTACTCCGTTTCATTGGGTCTCCTAGGCTTTCTAAGCAGTGTTTATCACATGCTATCTGTCGCTCCTTACTGTATATAAGGACCTCTTTCTTCGCCTTTGTAGCCTCAGTCTTTTGACCTTCTCTGACTGAGGCAAGTACACTACCGCTCCTTTCACTTCTACCTTATACTTACCTTACCTTGTAGCGTCACTCTGTGTCCTTCAGGTATTGCACTAATGTATTAGTCTTTTGACCTTCTCTGACTGAGCGTCACTCTGTGTCCTTCAGTTGTCACTCCACCCTTTGCTGCGCTTCAACACCTAGACCTTGCGCCTGTTACAACTGCGCTACCCTACTATACAGTAGTACATAGGGATGAGCCTCACAGTTCACCTCTGCATGAACCAGCGTCAGTACCAGGTCTTCTGACCATTGGGAAACAGAGCGCCATGCATGTAGAACAAATTGGACCCCCTTATCCACTGGCCCAATCATCTAGGCCTTAAGTAGAGACTCCCCCAAAGCGCATAGATGGGCTATTTCAATGCTGTCTCTATGGTCGTGCCGGGTGGCTCATCTCTACAGTGGATTACCTTACAAAGTACATTACAAAGTCGCACATCATGGGCTCTGAGGACTGGTCATTATGATCAGTGGTACAAGTTCACATGCGCAGGAGGCATCTACATCTTCTCTGCACCAGCACTGTTGCTGACTGCTCCTCGGCAACAGACCTTACCATCGCACTTTTGACAACATGTCGACACCTCCCTCTCCATCCACTTTTCTCCCTGCGCAGTCGCTGCCACCAACTGCATCCCTTCCTGCCTCCACCTCGTCCTTGAAACTTAACCTCAAGGACATGAAGCTCACGCCTAATCCAGGCAACAAATTTGAGGGCTCCAACTGGAACGAGTGGTCTACCTCATTCAAAGGCCTCCTCATGATGGCCAACCTTGGTGGGCTCTTGGAGCTCAAAGAAATGCCGTCCCATGCCACCCAAGAAGACTGGGACACGGCCCAAGGCGTCATGAAGGGATACTTTATGTCCCACATGGCCTACACCATCTGGAGCTCCATTGAGAGTGACGCCACTTACCCTACAGTGGCTCACAAGTGGGGCAAGCTTAGGGAAACCTATGCGGGCGTTGGGGCCACTACGGCCTTTAACAACTGGGTCAGCTTGACCCAAGCGCGGCTGGACGACTCCAAGCCAATGACACCTCAGCTCAATGAGCTGAACGCGCTGAGGAACAACCTCACCTCTGCGGGCATGGGGGTCTCTGACCTCCAGTTCTGCCTCATCCTCCTCCAGGCCATGCCGGCGTCATACGACACGGTGGCCTCCACCATCCTCGCTGCCAGCTTGCCCTCAAAGCTGGAGCACGACAACATTGCGCAGACAATCCTCAATGAGGAAACGCGCCGTCAGTTCAATAGCTCTCTCAATGCGGCCAGGGCGCCCATCAAGGGCAAGGGTGACAAACCCAAGAAAAAGGATGTGACTTGCCACTACTACAAGAAAAAGGGTCACATCCGCCCTGATTGTCGCAAGCTGAAGAAGGACATTGAGGATGGAAAGGTGGATGCCAAGGGCAACAAGGTGGCAGACAGTAACAAGTCCGCCAACGCGCATGTACTAGTACCTACCACCGCCACCATTCAGGAGGTGGACAATGAACTGCGCGTTTCCCTTTATGCCTCTGTGCGATCCCGCTGGATGATGGACTCTGGCGCAACACACCATATCACTCCCTATCGCTCCGACTTCACAGACTACTCCCTCACCAAAGGCAGTATAAGCCTGGGAGACAACTCTACAGTCGAGCAATGTGGTGTTGGCACCGTCGTCTTCAAAACAGGGCAGAACTCCGTGATAACCCTCAATAATGTGCTGCATATTCCAAATGTCAAGACACACTTTATACCTACGCGTGCTCTAGCACAGAAAGGGGCCACTGTCACGTTTGAGGAACGCTCCTTTAAAATCTCTATCAACCAGAGTCATGTTGCAACGGGCTACTTAGAAGGCAACCTTTACTGGTTAGACGCCTCAGTACAGTCCCTCAATGCACATGTTGGGTCCACTGCCCTCACTTTGGACCTCTGGCATCAGCGCATGGGTCATGTATCATATGAAACCCTAAAGCGCCATGCAGACTCTGTCAAGGGTCTTGCACTTGATAGCTCAGTCGTGCCCTCTGCTCCTTGTCCGGCTTGTGAATTCGGCAAGAGCACACGACTTCCCTTCCCTCACTCCTCCAAAAAGGCCTCTCGCATTCTAGAGATTGTTCACAGTGATCTTGCGGGGCCTATGCAGAAGGACTCCATCCAAGGTGCCCGGTACACAGCCACTTTCATAGATGACTACTCGCGTCATGCAGTTGTCTTTTACCTTAAAACCAAGGATCAGTTTGCTGCAGCCTTTAGGAAGTTCCTAGCATGGGCGGAAACACAAACCACCCAACCGCTAAAGGCTCTGCATTCAGACCGAGGTGGCGAGTACCTGTCAGGCACTGTCAAGGAGATCCTCACGGAGAAGGGAATTGAGCATCACACCACGATGCCAGGGTCGCCTCAGCAGAATGGAAAAGCCGAGCGGTTTAACCGCACCATTATGGATAAGGCACTGTCCATGCTACATCATGCTGGACTGTCTTTCGGCTTCTGGGAATTAGCGGTAGGCGCTGCTGTGCACGTCTATAACCATACCCCTACCAGAACGCTTGAGTGGCGCACACCCATTGAGCGCTGGAGTGCTGGTCACACTCCTGATGTCTCTTACTTTCGTGTCTTCGGATGCTTAGCATATAAACATGTGCCTAGTGACAAGCGTAGGAAACTCGACGCTAAGGTGATTGAGACCACGTTTGTTGGGTACGAGTCGGGTTCCAAGGGCTACCGACTATGGAATGGACGTACTCACTCTATTGAAGTGTCCCGCGATGTGACCTTTGATGAGAGCACATTCCCATCTAAGCAGAGGCCTGAGCTGTCCTCTACTGTTCTCCAACCAGCCCCAGTTGTCTTACCAGTGCCAACGGTACAACTTGCTATCCCACCGGCAAATCCACCGCCTCCACCACCTCCTGTTCCCTCTCCTGCGCCGCCTAATCCGCCTGCAAAGGAAGAAAAACAGGAAGAAAACCCCTTCATTGTACAGCGACCTGTCACCCCTCCACCTCTATTCAGACAAACACCGGTCCCTCAGACCCCTCAAAGATGCACCACATGGCCAGTTCACCGGCCAGCCGTGGTATCTCCACATATGGAGAGACTGGAACCTATAATTCAGCCACCAGTAGTAGATCCACCCCGCCCAACTCCTGAGCAAATGCGGGGGAATGCCGAGCAGCGTAGCCGGCTACTTAGGGAAATGGATGAGGCTCGGCCTGTGCGGCGCACTGCGCGCCCGCATCGTCCTAACCCCAAGTACTACTCTGGAGATAACGCTGAATTCCGGTCTGGACGTCTGGGAATTGCAGAGCTACTTGCAGCTGCAATTGGTGAAGATCCTGCCACTTATAAAGAGGCAATGCGGTCTGAAAACGCGGAGGAATGGACTGAAGCGTGCCAATATGAAATGGACGCTCTTGCCAAGAACGGCACATGGGAGTTAATGATCTCCCTCCAGGTCGCAAAGCTGTAAAATCCAAATGGGTTTTCAAGCTCAAAGCAGATGGACACTTTCGAGCTTGGTTGGTGGCAAAGGGCTTTACACAAGTCCCTGGGATAGACTACGACGAAACCTTCTCTCCAGTTGCCAGATTTGAGTCACTACGACTCTTACTAGCGTTAGCTGCGCTAGAGGATTGGGAAATCCACCAGATGGACGTCAAGTCGGCGTTCCTTCATGGCAACCTGGATGAAGAAATCTATATGGAGCAACCACAAGGTTTTGCAGTACCAGGCCAGGAGAACAAGGTCTGCCGCCTTAAAAAGGCAATCTACGGTCTCAAACAAGCTTCACGCGCATGGAACTTGCAATTCCATGGAGTTCTTGAGGAACTTGGCTTCACGCGCACGGTCTCAGATGCTGGGATCTATGTGTATCTTCAACATGGGGGGGATATAAAAATCATCATTATTCTATACGTTGACGACATCACACTGATGGGGAACTCCCTATCTGAGGTTAATTGCATCAAGGCTGCTCTTAGTGCGCGCTATGAGATGACGGATCTTGGAGAAATCCAGTCCTACCTCGGGGTTCGCATCACTCGTGATCGACCCTTACGCCGCCTAGAGGTTGACCAGTCTGGATATATCCTCCACAAGCTGAAGCAATTCAAGCTGGATGGTGCCGATCCTAACCTCACCCCCCTTCCTGCCGGCGCCGAAGTGCATCTTGTCAAGTCAGATAAGGAGGCATCCGCTGAAGAGAGACAGTACTATCAATCTCTCATCGGAAGTTTGCTCTATGCAAACCTTGGCACTAGACCGGACATTTCCTTTGCTGTGGGACGCCTTGCCCAGTACGCAGCAAATCCCTCACCAAAACATCTAAGCCTTGCAAAATATGTCCTCAAATACCTCAAGGGGACTATTAACTATCGCATCCGCTATGATGGGGCCAATGGGGTCGGACTTTATGGTTACTTCGACTCAAGCTGGGGAGACAACCCAGACGACTATCATTCCACCTCTGGCTACGTATTCCTTCTAGCAGAAGGCGCAATCTCTTGGTCCTCGCGCAAGCAAAAGACCATCGTGTTGAGACGGACAGTGTCCTGGCGGCTCTGATTAGATTAGGTATGGACCTAATGATCAAGGACTATCTTATCTTGTGTACATAATGTTCTAGACTTAAGGCTGTGCTCAGCCCCACATTCGTTTCCGTGTTCCGGACTCTTCTAGGGCATTCCATGACCCACCCTGTACTCCGGTACCCACTCTTACTCCGTTTCATGTGGGTCTCCTAGGCTTTCTAAGCAGTGTTTATCACATGCTATCTGTCGCTCCTTACTGTATATAAGGACCTCTTTCTTCGCCTTTGTAGCCTCAGTCTTTTGACCTTCTCTGACTGAGGCAAGTACACTACCGCTCCTTTCACTTCTACCTTATACTTACCTTACCTTGTAGCGTCACTCTGTGTCCTTCAGGTATTGCACTAATGTATTAGTCTTTTGACCTTCTCTGACTGAGCGTCACTCTGTGTCCTTTAGTTGTCACTCCACCCTCTGCTGCGCTTCAACAACCGCGACTCTACGCAGCGTCCGAGCAGTTTACTGAAGTCTCCAGCTGGAGCATGATCAGAACCGAGGCCCCTAGCCCTCAAAAGGCTCGGCCGATCGCTCGGAAACCTCGGCCGAAGCCCCGGAACCTCGGCCAGGCTCAAGACGGCTGTTTCGACTCGGTTCAAGCGTCGGTTAGGCAGGATTTGGGTTCGGATTGCGGATCGGGTTAGAGGACGGTGATTTGAAGAGATTCCCATGTGCGGCCTGCGGTTAGAGGCTCGCCCTTTGTATAAAAACCCTTACTGTACTCAGTTTCCAACAAGAAAGTCCCCCGCCGGGGTAGTTCACCCCTCAGTTCTCAGTTCCGATTTGTTTTGTATTAGGGCCGAAGCCCCGGTCCTTTCCATTTCACTACTTCTTGTTGACCGCTCGGCCGACTCGCACGTATGTTCCGCCTTTGACCGTTTGCGCTTACTGTTTTTAGTTCTATTGTTATTCTCATTCTACTGGGCCGAGCCCAGTCCAACTTCATTCACTTGTGCGTCACTCAGTTCGTGCTCGTTCCGCTCGGACTCTCGGCCGCCGACTCGGCCGAGCCGCTCGGGCACCTCGGCCCATTATGGCATGCTCGGTCCTACCGCCAGGGCCTCGGTCGATGGGTCTTATGGTTAGTTCCCCCTACATGGCCTGCTACTTACCTTGTTCGGGCACCGATAGGCCCGGCCTTGGGGTATCAACGTTTTATCAAGGATTTCTCTAAGATTGCACGTCCACTTCATGCCCTCACACATAAAGATACTCCGTTCCAGTGGTCCTCAGCCTGTCAACAAGCATTTGACAACCTCAAGTACGCATTCACCTCAGCCCCAGTTCTCACACTCCCCGACCACACTCGTCCATTTCATCTGATTACAGACACCTCTGACTTTGCTATCAGCACTGTGCTGGAGCAACCAGACGAAATTAACCACTGGCACCTAGTCGCATTCCTGTCTAAATCCATGACCGATGCAGAACGCAACTACGACATCCACGACAAAGAACTTCTTGCTATTATCCGTTCCCTTGAAACCTATCGACACTATTTATAAGGGGCTCAACACCGTGTTGAAATCTGGACCGACCACAACAACCTGACATACTTCACCACAAAACAGAAACTCACTCGAAGACAAGCACGTTGGTCTCTCGAACTTTCCCAATACGACATTCTTCTCCTTCATAAACCTGGCATTTACAACCGCGCCGATCATCTGTCCCGCTGTCCAGATCTTAAAGAGGGGATAATGACTGAAAACGACAACAAAATCCTCCTGGACACCAAGTTCTTCGCAATCCGAGCTACTCGCGCTGGCACTACCACTACCATTGGAGACCAAAACCTACGATGACGCATCAGAGAATCTCAAGACAAAGACGAAGAAGTCACTAAAGCGTTAACAACAATCATGAAGAATGGTCCACGTACGATAGCGAAAGGCTTAGAAGATTGGAACTACAAAGACGGTCTCATCTTACATCAAGGAAAGGTCTATATCCCCAAAGACACCAAATTACGACAAGAAATTGTTCAACAATACCATGAGTCACTCGCCACCGGCCACCCAGGAAGATGGAAAACTTATGAACTAGTCTCTCAAGAGTACTGGTGGCCTGGAATATCCAAATTTGTTAAAGACTACGTCGACGGCTGTGCCACTTGCCAAACCACTAAACAACAACACCCTAATCCCATTCCACTGCATCTGAATGAAATCCCAAACTGTCCCTGGGAAGTCATCACCATAGACTTCATTACCGACCTCCCTATCTCAAAGGGGTATGACTTACTCTATGTCATAGTCGACCGCTTCACCAAAGCTACTATCATTGCTCCCTGTCATAAAACTATCACCTCAGAACAAACTGCCGACCTCTACATCAATTATGTCTGAAAGCGCACTGGACTTCCTAAACAAGTTATCTCCGACAGAGGACCGCAATTTGCATCGCAATTTATGCAAGAAGTCTGGAAACGACTTCAAGTAACTCTCACCCTCAGTACTGCATACCACCCTCAGACCGACAGTGAAACAGAACGAGTTAACCAAGAACTAGAACAATACCTACGAGTCTTCTGCAACTATCAACAAGACAACTGGGTTGACCTCATCCCATTCATGGAATTCACACACAATAATCGCCAACACTCAGCTACCTATATTGCACCCTTCCTAGCCTGGTATGGCTTCCTCCCCGAATTCATTCCACCACCACAACTTGGTTCCAAAGTTGAATCTGCCGAACAACGTCTCATACTACTTGAGTAAATCCGCACCGAAATCAAAGCAAGCTTAGAAAACACCACAGAAATCATGAAACGCTCTAGACCTGACGGACCAGAACACAAGTACAAAGAAGGAGATCTTGTCTGGCTAGAAGCAAAGAATCTTCGTACAACACATCCAAAGGCGAAGTTAGCACCCAAACGTTATAGACCATTCAAGGTCATCACCTCCTATGCAGTCACCAGTAAACTCAAACTACCTGACCATTGGCACATCCATCCCATCTTTCACAACTCACTCATTTCCCCATACAAAGAAACCACTGCTCACGGACCTAACTACTCGACACCTCCACCGGAAATCATTGACAACGAAGAAGGACACTACGAGATTGAAACAATTATCAAGAGTCGACCCACTAGAAACCGACGAGGCGTTCAGTACCTTGTCAAGTGGAAAGGTTACCCTGACTCTGAAAATTCATGGGTCCCTTACTCAGAAATGAAACATGCTATGGAAACTGTTCACTCATTCCACCAACGACACCCCTCTATGCTGCAACCACCATCACTCGCTCATGACAGACTTATCAATGTGCTTCAGGCACAGCGCAATCATAAAGAGGGGATAATGTCATGAACACTAGGGCTTCAAGGAGGTCGAACTGCTCAGAACACTAAAGCGAACCCAGCCCTACTAGTAAACACCTTACGCGTCGCCCGCAATGTGACGCGTACCACTCACATTGCGACTACAAGTCGAAATACATCACATGACCCCTCACCCTCATTCCTCACCCTACTCACTAATGGCCAATTAACCCTGGGATACCCCCAAGATCCCAGACTAGGGATCTCTCAGAATGGCCATATTACTCGTCCCAAAGTAACCAGAACCTTGATCAAGGTGAAACACTTCACGCGTCCTCTTTGGGACTCTGATCATCAAGAACTCCATAAGGCCTCAAGCTCCACTTTGTGATGGAATCTAAGAAGCATATCAGAGAAGAGAGGTTATGGGGAATCCCCTCTGGAATCCCCATCAGTAATCAAACCAGATTCATCTAGGGGGTCTCCAGTAGTATATAAGACCCCCATGTATCGCCCAGTGGTCCTTAGACTGTCCATCTATGGCACTCTCATCTGTACCTAGCACTGCAATAGCACTGTTAGTGTGTTCCCACTCTGTTCCTGCATATCGCAGCTCATCTCCTGTCTTCCCCCTTGTGACGCTCTCCAAACCCCTCTGCTATCCTCTCTGCGTGCACATTGCGAGTGAGTCCTGACAGTCAGTATTGGCTCCACCACCTTCTGTAACAGAGTCGGTACTTAGAAGAGTAGTTTCATTGCCAGGGAATTTGGCCAGCATTGTAGCATTGATTTCTTCAACTGCATCCTTTGTTGTTGTCAAAATATTGCGCTCTAAGAAGAAGGTGTCAGGCTTTGGTTGAACTGTGATATTGGGATAGGTGTAATCTAGAAGGGAGGCTAGATTATTTTGCAAGAGTTTCATAGTGGCCAGTAACATAATGGTCTTGTGTGGGGAGAGATTTCTTCCTTCACCAATGTCAAGAAGCCATCTTACAAATTCATCACTTTCTGGTGACCTGTCTAACCACATATTTTGAGCTAGATGGAAGGTTTGAGTATAAGCCCAAATTCTTGACTTTCGAATTGATGCATTGATAATTTGCTTGTGGGATCCTTTAGGCACCACTGGTAAGATCTGACGAAAGTCTCCTCCAAATAAAATAGTAAGACCACTAAATGGATGCTGGTCTTTAAGGATGTCTTGTAAAGACTGATTTAGGGCCTTAATGCCATATCGGTGCTGCATTGGAGCTTCATCCCATATGATTACTTGAGTTAGCTTGATAAGCTCTTTCAGGTTTTCATTTTTGTCTAGTGACAAAGGGAATTGTCGAAGATTGGAATAGGAATCTTGAACTGAGAGTGTGCAGTATGACCACCATCTAATAGAAGAGCTGTAATTCCTGAGGAGGCCACACAGAGGGCAGGCTTTCCTGTTGAGTGTACAGCAGCAGCAATTGTGTTGCAGACATAAGTTTTGCCACCACCTCCTGCACTTTAAAGAAAGAAGGTTTTCCCTTGGTTATTCTGAATAGACTCTATGACAGCTTCAAAGGTAGCAAGCTGTTCAGCATTGAATAATTCTCTGCGAGCTGCCACCTCCAATGTTAGATCGGCCATATCATAAGCAAGTTCTTGCTATAGAAGGAAGTTGTGTTGTATTGGTTCCTAATCTTGAGTTGGAATAGGCATTAGAGGGAAGTTTTGGAGAGTCTTTCCAAATTGAAGTAGGATCTTTTGGATAAGGAAGAGTTCATAGTCATAGACTATTCCTTGAGTAGAGGCTACTTGTTGAAATCGATGTTCCAAAGCCACTCTAAGATTATTACATATTGAGGCCTTGTACTGTTCCCATAAGACCTCTGGATGAGCAGGAACACAATGCTCTAGCATTAGAGCAAAGAGGTTCCAAAGTTGAGAGCCTGTTTGAATCTATACATATACTTAGTAAGATGCTTCATCTTTAAAATAGCAAGGTATCACACCTCAGCAGCTTTATGAAGACATCGGTCCCATTCATCATCATCTTCAAGTAGACCATGTGCAAGACATGCTACTTTGAATGTTGGATAGACTGTATCATGAACAGTATGAATATCTGCCCAGGAGGTTGCATCTCTAACCACTGTAAGCAGAGTTCGAAGGTAGAATTATTCTCCACTGTTTGGAGGAATAAAGTACATTTGGCCAATTGTAGAGCCTTTCTTCCGAGGAGTCCACCTTTGGTTTTGCTTATTTCATACAAATCTTTGTGGAAATTCTTGATATGTAAGAAGTAGGCTATCAGTTGCAATGCAAGCTGCATCTTGATTAGCTGTAAACCATTCTGTTAGCTGAGTTTTAGCTGAGGATGGCCAATCTAGAATATTAAGGATGTCATCTTCAGGATCAAAGTAGACGGTTTGGTCGTCAGGAAGATAGACAGGAAGTCAATAAACAGTAGGGGATTTAAGATGCATTTTGAAGCCAAAGATATGCCAGCAGGCTTCCATAGGGCCAATATATTGCGAGTCAATGTATTCTCTGACTTCATCAATATTTTGTACCTCTAGTGTAGCACGGTTAGGACCCTTGTATATGTACTTGTGAATATACTTGACAGCCTTGACCGATGCGCAGATTTCAACATTGATGTGACAGTTGTACTTTGATAGTAAGTAAGGGCTATGAGGGACCACATTCCTGTTGTCAAGTGTTTGCCCTTTGGAGTTTGTAAATGTTCGACCATTGTCTGGCCAAGCATATTCTGGATATCCATCATCATCATATATTGTGTTAGGGTTGAAGGATTTTGGATAATGCTTGCTACATTTTCCATCTTGCATACATGGAGCTTTTGGATGCTTAGGACTGCAAGGACCATGTAGCATACCTCAAGTAATTGCATCATATAAGATTAGATATGTATGAGGGTCAGGAAGCTGTGTGGAAATGATTTGATCGACATGGCCTGCATCTCGGATTTTGAATGTGGCCTCTAAGAAGATCAATAGGTGGATATGTGGTAGGCCACACTTTTGAAATTCAATGGTATAGACCATTTATAAGATATTGCCAAAGAGGCCCTTTTGCACCTCTAATAGAAGGGCATCCTTCTTCTCATTGAAGACCCGAGCTATAATATCTCGCCGATCTAATGGTGATTGTTGACATGGAGGATCATTGGGCCTAGCAGGGTCTCTATTAAATTCTAAAAGGGTAGCATGAACCTCTGGCCAGTTTGGATTTACTGTCATAGTTAAAAAGAGGTCAGGTTTGCGACAAAAGCAACAGATTGCCATTGAGTCTTGAAAGAGCTGGTACATGTGTCAAGGACTTCCAGCATGGGAGGAAGGGAGGATGACCCGATGACTATGTTCTCCTGCTACAACATCTGCTGCAAGAGCATCCCAAAGGCCTTGATAGGTATCAGCCTTCAACTCCTTTTGGTGAAGTCGAATCCATGTTAGATTGCTCTCTTCAATTGAAGCCCATGCATCGACAGTATATTGCTGAAACAACCTTTCACCACGAAATAGGACTTCAGAGTCATTAGATCAGTGGCGAAGGCAATAAGCATAGTAGCGAAGTTGAGTGACCCATTGACTTTTAGGCCAACGACCTTCAATTTGAGTTATAGGTATTTGAGGATGCCATCCTGTTTCGCCCTTGGGAAGAGTAGAACATAGTAAAGGGGTGTGTATAATGGATGTAGATGGCTAATTCGTTTGAGTTCTGGAAGTTCAGGATTATCTGCTTGAGGCTGTCGCAACCATAATATGACTTCACGATGTTCCTGAATATCCTCTTCACTACTTCCAGGCATAATTACAGCTATTTCTGCTGATGTTGACAAATTGTAGCAACAATAATCTGTATTTGGAGTAACCACAATTCGAGCGGCACAGGTATCTTGCTCTTTAGGTGGCTTCTCACTGAGAATATCATATGCTTGCTTATAAAGCTGAGTATATAGATTATCAGTAAGAAGCTAATTTTGAAGTTCACCAAGAAGGCCTGGATAAAGATCTTATATCTAGCCACTCTATGTTCATGTGCTTCATCAGGATCATAGATATAGAGCCATGCAAAGATTGGCTGGTTTGGATCAGCTAGAAGGAGACCGCCTATTCGATGTGATAATGCTCTATGGATCTTGAACACATATGGCCTAGTAGATTGTACGATCTATTCATCAAGCTTGACACCAATTGATGTAAATGCAAATGCTATGTTGTATCGCCGAATCCTATCCTAAAAATGAATGGAGAGTTCATCCGACCCATGGTAAAGCTGATAAAAAAGGGGAGGTAATGGTGGTAGAGGAGGGATCCAGATTTGACCTTCTATACAGCAGGTGCCAAATCTTGGTGCTACTCAAGGGCTATTCAGCTTTTCGCACATGAAATGTAATGCACTGCACTTGGTGCATGCAACATTCATATCCTCTAGAGAATGCTGTGATTGAGGCTCCTAATAAGGCTGACACCCTTTTAGCATGGCCGCAATTCGACGCCGCTCTGCTTATGCCATCTCCTGAGCAATCCGTTGCTCTTCTCATTCCACTTGTCTAACCGCCTATTGTCTTTCCCGTTCTGCTTGCCAAACACCCTGTTTCCAATCTTGTTTAAGTTGCTGCTTAAGACATTGTGCAGCCTGATCATGCTCCTGCTCATCCTGTTGTTGCACTTGGTGTTGAAACCGTTATGCTTGCTCCTCAGCAGCTTGTCAGTCAAGTGATGTGTTCCAACGTCTATGCTGCTATTGAGCTGGAGCTTCCACTATAGGGGCATCTACTACTGAAATTTCTAGCACCAATGCTGCAGGAGCAGCCATCGGGCCTCAATATACATTTTGATAGGCAAATTGTCCAGCCCCATTGATATTGTTGCTAGGGGAGAAAATGAGTTTATGCACTGGTGATATAGAAGAGTAGGCTTACTTTAGGTTGACCTCATAGTAGCCATTATTGTTGTTGTTGTTGTTGTTGTTAGGATCCATTGTCACTACTGTGCTGAAGAGCCTACAGTACTTAGAGTTATTATTATTATTTATTATACCCCAAAAAAGTGTACTTGTTGTAGTCAAGTAGTGTGCTAGCAATGTGTGTGGTTGTGAAGAAGCCAGAAAAGTGGACTAATATGGCTCTACAATGGTTTATTAGCATTACTTAATATCTCTAAAAAGCATGCTAAACCTCACCTTAGAGTGTTTGTAGGGTGGTTGTAGAGTGTGTTGTAGTCCTGCCTAATGTGGGTTGTCAATGGTGTTAAAAAGTGTATAATAAACAGCTTAATAATGCACACCTTTGTTGTTGCCCTGCTTCCTCACAGAGTAGGCAAATGCATCTGTTTAGTTTTGTTATGTCCATTTGGGGCAGAGGCGTGAGTTTACCTATCCACAATATTGCGTTGGCACCAAGCTCGACTTCATCCTAGAGTAGTGTGAGAACTCTCAGAAGTCGGACAGGAGTTAGTCCCTGGGCCGGGAGGTGTGGGAGTTTCTAGCTGGTCATAAGACATTTTGGCAGGGCATGCGACTCTCTGAGCCACACGGCTGCAAGAACTTTTTGTCGGCTACGCCGTGCAATTCTCACACCCTCCGCTCCTTTCTTTTTAGATAACAGTGGTGATAGTGTTGATAATTGGTTATATATACAGATAAACTATAGTACATTTCGCTAATGCAGAGGGGGATAATAGCTCTAGGTGGTAACCATAGGCACCCATGTGCCTATGGTTGCAATCTGATGTTTTGGAGGGGGCTGACAACCCTAGATGGTAACCATAGGCATATAGATGCTTATGGTTATAGTTTGATATTTTAGAGGGGGTTAACCTAGGTGGTGTTGAGCGAAGGCGAGTCCGATGTTCTCCAACATTCGGATGGCCGCACGTGCAACACAGCTTGCGCCAGCGAGCTGGAACTTTGATGGTAGATAGTCCGGATACTAGGCTCCATTATATCTGATTTCCGTAGTGTTACGTACGATACTTCCGTAGTTATCACATTCCTTACTCACCGGGCCGTTTCTCAAACGCGTGACAAGTCATGAGGCCAAAATCCATTGAGGCAGGCCTGTACAGGGCCAAATCTGCGATATTGTGGACACCATTAGTCACGCCTCTGCCATTTATGGACCCCAGGGGTCCTCCTGTATATAAAAGCCACCTGTAGGAACTGCAAATACCAGTGTCTCCTGCCACTACAACTCTATCGCTCTCAAAGCTTCTAGCTGGTGAGATCAGTAGTTAATACTGTAGTTTAGAGTAATACAGTAGCTGCGCTATGCCTGTTCAACAGGTGGTGACCCCCAGTGAGAATCCCACGGAATCGAAATGAAGCGAAATGCATCGCTTCATTTCGATTCAAAAATCTGGACTATGTTCATTTGAATGAATCACTCTGTGCGGCATCTGCGTCGCACGATTGAATATGTTCGAATCCCAATGAATGCAATTGCAGTCCCAATGTACATGAATGCATCTAATTGAATACAGGCTACCCTCCGCGTCCTCGCTCGCGCACGCTCCCCCCGATTCAATACAATTCCGTCCGATTCCATCTGATTCCATGATTTCCGTTGCTTGCCGGTTCGATTCATTTTGATTCCGTCTTGCTAGCTCTTCCAATACTTGCTGCAGTGGCATGCGCGCGTTCGAATCTGGAGCGAGATTGTGAACTTCTCTAAGTCGTAGCCTCGTCGAATTTCTTCGCGTCGGCCGATATCTGCTTCCACTCCTAGCTGGACTATCAGTGCATGTTCTGGGGAGCATGGAGGTATGTACCTCAAGTGTCGCACTATCAATTTCATCCCAAGCCTTTGCGAATTTGTCGCACGTCTGGGGGCCATGTGTTTTGATGTACCAGATAGCATACAAGTTCCTGTACTATGCTGAGCGACGCGCCACAACGGAGCGAATGCAGGCACGGACGTACCGTGGCGTCTTGCTGTTCTTGTTCGGACGCATGAGGGAGGATCCTCGCGAATTGCCTTTCCCCTTCTGGGTAGCCCCGGGCATGATTGCTTCGCTGCTGCCAGGTGTTGATGATGCCGGTGGGGCCATCTGAGTCTCGCGGTGCTTTGAAGCGAGACCACCTATAGTAGGCATCCCTGGAGATCTATCATTAGCTGAGCGATGTAGGAGCGGGAGGCACGTACTCGGAACGGGTGCCGATACCAGGTCCCCTGGTTGCAAGACGGAGGGAGGAGGCGCCCGGCGGGCCACAATCGCGCTGAGGCGTATATAAGCATGTGAGGTCATGGAGATGCGAGGAGAGACATACACTAGGTCAGGCTGTGTTGCAGTCTAAACCAGAAAACATCGGTCAGCGTGATGACCGCGATAAAACGAAAACCTTGACCTCACCTTGGTCTGCTCATGACGCGTGGGCTCTTGAGGTAGAGTAGCTGGGACCGAGGACGTTGTCTGGTCAATGACAATTCTGGGGCGCACTCTCGCGATGGCTGGAGGGCATGCTGGGTCGGGTGTGGGTGTCTGAGACTCGGACTTGTCAGCAACAGCATCGCTGCGAGGTTCCAATGGGTTTTCCTGGGCGTTTGAGGCCTTAGTGTCGCCGACAGGGCTCGGTGAGCGCGTGCGCTTTGCAGGAACAAGCGACTGCGCGCGCTCGCTTTTCGTTTGGCTAGCAAGTTGTCCTTGGCCATCTAGTTTACCTAGGACGTTGCTCTTGTACCAGTGAGAGTAGTCTGTATGCGCTATGGTGTCGCATTTGTAGTGTCGGGCGCAAAGGCGGAGGAAGGGAAACTCATCTTCCATTAGGGCGTAATACTGGTTTTTGTATTTGTTCTCAACAGTAGACCATGGCGACTGCATGTACCCTGCGCGGACCCATCGCATCCAGATGTCTTTGGCGAACTTTCGAAACTCCTTGACTGTGTCACTGGAGACCATGTTGCCATTTCTGTCTTCTACAAACCAGAACGCGACGTTCTCGCCTTCAGCAGATTGCCCAGGTCCTCTTGGCGTGTTCTCGGGGGTCGGAAACTCATTCTGATTCCGAGGTTTTCTGCCAGTGAGTTCATCGGCCTTGCGCCAATACTTGACACTCTGGTAGTCGCCTTTATTGAGGGTGACCATAGGTGGGGCAGGGAGAGCATCAGCGCCAACTTGAGTGCTGGTGGTGCCGACTTTCTCAATTAATTTGTCGTGGGCACTCCTGGGAAAGAGGTGAGTTCATGGTAGCCTGGGGAACATGCACTCACTGAATGACCTTGAGCGATGCAGCGCTTTCAAGGTATTTTGAGAACAGATCCATATATGCGCTGTTTTCGGCGCCCATTAGGTCACCATGCGTTGCACGTTGTAGAATGCGGCGTGCGTCCTTGATTTTATTGTCAGAATGCCGCATATAAAGCTCAATTCTAACTCAATACTTGCCTGGGGGAGGATTTCTTGAGGGCTTTGGAGGGGCGTCAGAGACACCGAGGGACTGGCTGTTCCGATGGAGTGCTGATCAATAGGTGACCCCAGAGAGAAACCAGTGGCAGTATGGGCCGATGAGTAGGAACGCGTGGAAGAACAGAGCCGCTCAAGAGGGTGGTCCCTAGAAGATTCCAGAGATCTCGACCCAAGACCACCAAGAGAGCGCGAGGACCCGAGACCTAGAGAGTTGCCAAGACGAAGCTGGTGATAATTCTCCAGATCCAGTGGGGTTGCAAGTAACTCGCTGAACGAGTCCGCCGGAGAGCCAGAGGATCCCGAGCCAAGAGAGGGAGAGTCAAGAGAGTGTGCGTCCATGGATAGAGCCGGGAAGGATGCTTTCGAAAAAGACATGGTTCAAGAAAAAACCAGGGTATTGCAAGAGTACCAGAAAAAACGGGGGGTGCGAGAGAGGGGAGAGGGCACGGTGGAGGGGGGAGAAAAGAAGCGCCTGGCAGACTCGCACAACTTTGCGAATTCGAGACGCGTCATGCTCACGTGGTTTCTCGCGCTACCCTCCTCCCTATCGTATACTCTGGTGAGACCGCACGCAAACGCATATATTCTGGCCAAGCGAATTGATCAAGGTGCTTACCCAGCCAGCTCATCACCTCCCTCAGGCACCCCCATCATGCTCCTGGAAGACGGTGGTAATAGTGTCACAGAATCAGATTCAGAGGCCCCCTCCTGGTTCTCTGAAGCCGGCGACGCTAGAACTCGCACTGCCCCAGTGGCTCTTGTTCCATCGGAGGCAGCTGCCCAACTCCCAGACGAAGATACGGTCAGTCTGACAGAGTCTGATTCAAAAGCACTATCCTGGGTTTCCGAGCCTGCACCTTGCACCGTCCCGGCCCACTCGAAAGCTCTCGATCTGGGCGACACACGCGCAACGCCAGCTCCATACTCTTGTGACTCACCTCCACGTACTCCAGGGACTCGAAAAGCTGTGTCAGCTCCGAACTGGCTGTTCTCTAGCCCTGGTCCCGGCTCCCCAGCGCAGCTTTCTTCACCTCCCGCACCCCGTGATCGCACTGCGTTCCCATCACCTTCTGGCCCCACGGCATCTCCACTTAAGCACCAGGTCGGGGAAAATGACCCATTGCATCCTCTCTACACAGGTGCCCAAGTGCTGTCGTGGCACTGCAAGTCTACAGTTGTACCAGAGCCTTGCTACCATGGTTCCGAAGGAGTTCTGGCTGAGAGAGTCTCCGCTGAAGAGAATGGCGCCAACGCACAAACATCAGCCACAGGAGCGTAAGATAATAGCCCTGAGAACACTGTACCGGAACGGAACGGTGAGGATGAGCGCGTGGACGCATACAACCGTGGGTACCACAGGGGGTACAGGAGAGGCTATCAGGAGGGGTATACGCAGGCGTTTGATGAAGTCGGTACCACCTTCCAAGAGATATGGGACACCAACAGCTTAAGATACAATTCGGAGGACGATGTGGTGAGCGCTCTGTTGTCCCCAAGGCCCTATCTGACTGCCACAATGTTGCAGTAGCACGCCGGGCGCCGTCTGTACACGCTAGCGAGATTCCCGATTCCCACTGTAAAATATGCCCCACCCATACCTAGTAATATGGTGAAAATTTTATTGTATGGTGCTGCTAGGGTGAGGTTTTGGAGGGATTGGCTCTCGTTGCCCTTGGGAGTCCGAGAGCTGGGCAAGAAATGCTAAGTCGATTGGTCACGTGACCGACTCTGGTTGCATGGCAGCGCTGCCGGACCTCTGTCACAACCCCCTCCCACCGTCTACGATGCTACGTAGAGTTTGCACAGTGCAGGCGGCGCTGCGGGACCTCGTCAAGGACCCGCGCGACACTCACACACAAATGATACAGAACATTGTAGGCCAAAGTAGGCCCTTTCTCAGCGCGGTGCTCTTCTCTTCTACTCCTACCCTTGCCATCCACAATGCACCTCGACCCGCCTGAACCGCACCAAGAACGGCACAGGGACAGGGATTCCGCGCCCGTAGTTACTGACTTTGTTGAGAAGATGGTCGCTGTTAAGTGGAAGGAGGCCAGGTGCGTATCTCCCACCACCAACGCCCGCTCGCACACCAACCAATGTCCCATCCCTGCCAGTTAGTCTCGCACAAAGGACCGCTCTGAATGCCCCACCCTCCCCGCCTCGTAGGGACCACCCTCGTCCTCCCCCAAAGGTTCCCCGCATCTGCACAGGTGCCCCGTGTTTGCATAGACGGCACTGAGCCAGACCCGGGCAAGTTCTCCCGTGTCCTCAACATCTCTCCATCCCGACAACCTGTCCACACCCATGCCCATGCCACATCCGCAAAGCACGCTGTAAAGCTCTTCAATCCCGACACCGACCCCATCCCCATGCGCTGCACAGCTGAGCCCGAGGCGATGTCCGACTCTGGCGGAAGCTCGCACCCCCCTCGAGCCCCCGCAGTCCTCGCGCCAGCGCGATGCATCCTAGCATCGCCAGCTCTTCGACCACCAAAAGCACGATCCAGTCCCCTTCTCCAGAGCGCAGGCATGGAAGCCCGTCTCCACGCCTAAATCGCCCGGCAACTACACACCTGCGTCCTCTACGCCCTCGTATGCGCACTCCATCATTTCTACTATTCATCCACACTCACTCCGTTCTCTAGCTCGGCCAATGGGAGCGCCATTGTCCCGCGCAAGTCGAGCACCGCCGGACGGCTGGGACCAGTTCCTGGCCTTGGGAAACCATGTCACGTGGTGCCACGTGGCACGTTCCGTTGACTGTACATATACCCGCGGGTCTCTTCCCTCCCAGTCACTGCACCCCCGGCGTTGCCTAGCCCCATCTTTCCTCGCGCGGTGGGGTGCATCTGCATTTTTTCTTCTTCTTCTTCACCCACCATGCCCCCATTGACCAAGAGTGAGACCGCCCGAGCGGCGGGGTGCACGGATTGGTCCTTATTTTTCTCTATACCTCAGCCCATCAATGCCAGCCTCCAATGATCCTCGACCAAGACGCGAGCCTAGCGTGAGCGGGGGTCATTGCGATGTGCTGTGCGTAGGTGCGGCCAGAGCGTGCTTGAATTCCGCTCCCCTCCCGCTCGGGTGTCGCCTGCTCTGTCACGGCGCCAAATCCTCTCTCTGGACCGACCCCGCAACCCGTGCGACCTGCCAAAACATCCTAGGACCTTGCGGCCTTGTGCCCGGGTTTCTGTGGGATGAAGAGCACGCCGGTGCACCAGCTAGGGACTCGCGCGCAAGGCCCTACCACAGGTGTGCGTTCCGTTGACGCAAATGGTGGTGGGCACCACCAGTCAACAAGAAGGGTGTTTGTGAGTGAGCTCAGCGCTGTCCGACGCTGCTCTCTTACCCCAGCTGAGCAACAGCGCCTGGGCCCCGTCCGCCGCTATCATCATACCACGTCACCCCGCCTCAGGCCGGGCACACGCTCCCCACTCATGTGACCCCAGCACCGTCATTGTTCTGGGAACACAAGCAGCCCCGCGAAGAATCGAAGAGCACCTTCTCAACACAGCTCAAAAAGCTGTACCGTGACATTTCTGTTAAGACGGACAGTGTCCTGGCGGCTCTGATTAGATTAGATATGGACCTAATGATCAAGGACTATCTTATCTTGTGTACATAATGTTCTAGACTTAAGGCTGTGCTCAGCCCCACATTCTTTTCCATGTTTCTGGACTCTTCTAGGGCATTCCATGACCCACTCTGTACTCCGGTACCCACCTATTCTCCGTTTCATGTGGGTCTCCTAGGCTTTCTAAGCATTGTTTATCACATGCTATTGTCGCTCCTTACTTGTATAAAAGGACCTCCTCTTTCGCCTTTGTAGCCTCAGTCTTTTGACCTTCTCTGACTGAGGCAAGTACACTACCGCTCTTTTCTCTTCTACCTTATGCTTACTTTACCTTACAGCGTCACCTTGTGTCCTTCAGGTATTGCACTAATGTATAAGTCTTTTGACCTTCTCTGACTGAGCGTCACCTTGTGTCCTTCAGTTGTCACTCCACCCTTTGCTGCGCTTCAACAGGTTATGGGCCCTGCCTAGATACCTTGCACAGAAGATTTACACAAGCTCCCTTGACAAGACAACGCATCTTTACTCCCAACAAGGCGAGCCTCTGTTCCATTCTTTCCTTCCTCCTTCCCTGGCTAGGCCATGGGATTGTGCATAGCACTTGGGTCTTAACCAGACTTCCTGCAAGCTGTGGGACAGAGCGTGGCGACGCAGAACCACAGTGAGCTTCCTCACCCCACAGTGCACACTACAGTACTTTTACTATACACTACTGTACATGTTCCTGGGGAAACCCACCAGCGTGCAGTAGTCAGCCGCTGTGTGTGGAGCCAGAAGAGCGGCCCTTATGGCCCCTTAGGCAAGCAGGGGGGAAGCCCCTTGTGATGCTTTTTGGCTAGTGAACGGTTGGCCGTCTGCCCTTAAGTGGGAGCGGTTTTGGTGTATAACAAGGCGGGGAACACCACCCTAGACCTTGTGCCTGTTACAACTGCGCTACCCTACTATACAGTAGTACATAGGGATGAGCCTCACAGTTCACCTCTGCATGAACCAGCGTCAGTACCAGGTCCTTTGACCATTGGGAAACAGAGCGCCATGCATGTAGAACAAATTGGACCCCCTTATCCACTGGCCCAATCATCTAGGCCTTAAGTAGAGACTCCCCCAAAGCGCATAGATGGGCTATTTCAATGCTGTCTCTATGGTCGTGCCGGGTGGCTCATCTCTACAGTGGATTACCTTACAAAGTACATTACAAAGTCGCACATCATGGGCTCTGAGGACTGGTCATTATGATCAGTGGTACAAGTTCACATGCGCAGGAGGCATCTACATCTTCTCTGCACCAGCACTGTTGCTGACTGCTCCTCGGCAACAGACCTTACCATCGCACTTTTGACAACATGTCGACACCTCCCTCTCCATCTGCTTTTCTCCCTGCGCAGTCGCCGCCACCAACTGCATCCCTTCCTGCCTCCACCTCGTCCTTGAAACTTAACCTCAAGAACATGAAGCTCACGCCTAATCCAGGCAACAAGTTTGAGGGCTCCAACTGGAACGAGTGGTCTACCTCGTTCAAAGGCCTACTCATGATGGCAAACCTTGGCGGGCTCTTGGAGCTCAAAACCGTACCGTCCCATGCCACCCAAGAAGACTGGGACACTGCCCAAGGTGTCATGAAGGGATACTTTATGTCCCACATGGCCTACACCATCTGGAGCTCCATTGAGAGCGACACCACTTACCCCACAGTGGCTCACAAGTGGGACAAGCTTAGGGAAACCTATGCGGGCGTTGGGGCCACTACGGCCTTCAACAACTGGGTCAGCTTGACCCAAGCGCGGCTGGACGACTCCAAGCCAATGACACCTCAGCTCAATGAGCTGAACGCGCTGAGGAACAACCTCACCTCTGCGGGCATGGGGGTCTCTGACCTCCAGTTCTGCCTCATCCTCCTCCAGGCCATGCCGGCGTCATACGACACAGTGGCCTCCACCATCCTCGCTGCCAGCTTGCCCTCAAAGCTGGAGCACGACAACATTGCGCAGACAATCCTCAATGAGGAAACGCGCCGTCAGTCCAATGGCTCTCTCAATGCGGCCAGGGCGCCCATCAAGGGCAAGGGTGACAAACCCAAGAAAAAGGATGTGACTTGCCACTACTGCAAGAAAAAAGGTCACATCCGCCCTGATTGTCGCAAGCTGAAGAAGGACATTGAGGATGGAAAGGTGGATGCCAAGGGCAACAAGGTGGCGGACAGTAACAAGTCCGCCAATGCGCATGTACTAGTACCTACCATTGCCACTATTCAGGAGGTGGACAATGAACTGCGCGTTTCCCTTTATGCCTCTGTGCGATCCCGCTGGATGATGGACTCTGGCGCAACACACCATATCACTCCCTACCGCTCCAACTTCACAGACTACTCCCTCACCAAAGGCAGTATAAGCCTGGGAGACAACTCTACAGTCGAGCAATGTGGTGTTGGCACCGTCGTCTTCAAAACAGGGCAGAACTCCGTGATAACCCTCAATAATGTGCTGCATATTCCAAATGTCAAGACACGCTTTATATCTACGCGTGCTCTAGCACAGAAGGGGGCCACTGTCACGTTTGAGGAACGCTCCTTTAAAATCTCTGTCAACCAGAGTCATGTTGCAACGGGCTACTTAGAAGGCAACCTTTACTGGTTAGATGCCTTAGTACAGTCCCTCAATGCACATGTTGGGTCCACTGCCCTCACTTTGGACCTCTGGCATCAGCGCATGGGTCATGTATCATATGAAACCCTAAAGCGCCATGCAGACTCTGTCAAGGGTCTTGCACTTGATAGCTCAGTCGTGCCCTCTGCTCCTTGTTCGGCTTGTGAATTCGGCAAGAGCACACGACTTCCCTTCCCCCACTCCTCCAAAAAGGCCTCTCGCATTCTAGAAATCGTTCACAGCGATCTTGCGGGGCCTATGCAGAAGGACTCCATCCAAGGTGCTCGGTACACAGCCACTTTCATAGACGACTACTCGCGTCATGCAGTCGTCTTTTACCTTAAAACCAAGGATCAGTTTGCTGCAGCCTTCAGGAAGTTCCTAGCATGGGCGGAAACACAAACCGCCCAACCGCTAAAAGCTCTGCATTCAGACCGAGGTGGCGAGTACCTGTCGGGCACTGTCAAGGAGATCCTCACAGAGAAGGGAATTGAGCATCACACCACGATGCCAGGGTCGCCTCAGCAGAATGGAAAAGCCGAGCGGTTTAACCGCACCATTATGGATAAGGCACTGTCCATGCTACATCATGCTGGACTGTCTTTCGGCTTCTGGGAATTAGCGGTAGGCGCTGCTGTGCACGTCTATAACCGTACCCCTACCAGAACGCTTGAGTGGCGCACACCCATTGAGCGCTGGAGTGCTGGTCACACTCCTGATGTCTCTTACTTTCGCGTCTTCGGATGCTTGGCATACAAACATGTGCCTAGTGACAAACGTAGGAAACTCGACGCTAAGGCGATTGAGACCATGTTTGTTGGGTACGAGTCGGGTTCTAAGGGCTACCGACTATGGAATGGACGTACTCACTCTATTGAAGTGTCCCGCGATGTGACCTTTGATGAGAGCACATTCCCATCTAAGCAGAGGCCTGAGCCATCCTCTACTGTTCTCCAACCAGCCCCAGTTGTCTTACCAGTGCCAACGGTACAACTTGCTATCCCACTGGCGAATCCACCACCTCCACCACCTCCTGTTCCCTCTCCTGCGCCGCCTAATCCGCCTGCAAAGGAAGAAAAACAGGAAGAAAACCCCTTCATTGTACAGCGACCTGTCACTCCTCCACCTCTATTCAGACAAACACCGGTCCCTCAGACCCCTCAAAGACGCACCACACGACCAGTTCACCGGCCAGCCATGGTATCTCCACATATGGAGAGACTGGAACCTATAATTCAGCCACCAGTAGTAGATCCACCCCGCCCAACTCCTGAGCAAATGCGGGGGAATGCCGAGCAGCGTAGCCGGCTACTTAGGGAAATGGATGAGGCTCGGCCTGTGCGGCGCACTGCGCGCCCGCATCGTCCTAACCCCAAGTACTACTCTGGAGATAACGCTGAATTCCGGTCTGGACGTCTGGGAATTGCAGAGCTACTTGCAGCTGCAATTGGTGAAGATCCTGCCACTTATAAAGAGGCAATGCGGTCTGAAAACACGGAGGAATGGACTGAAGCGTGCCAATATGAAATGGACGCTCTTGCCAAGAACGGCACATGGGAGTTAATGGATCTCCCTCCAGGTTGCAAAGCTGTAAAATCCAAATGGGTTTTCAAGCTCAAAGCAGATGGACGCTTTCGAGCTCGGTTGGTGGCAAAGGGCTTTACACAAGTCCCTGGGATAGACTACGACGAAACCTTCTCTCCAGTTGCCAGATTTGAGTCACTACGACTCTTGCTAGCATTAGCTGCGCTAGAGGATTGGGAAATCCACCAGATGGACGTCAAGTCGGTGTTCCTTCATGGCAACCTGGATGAAGAGATCTATATGGAGCAACCACAAGGTTTCGCAGTACCAGGCCAGGAGAACAAGGTCTGCCACCTTAAAAAGGCAATCTACGGTCTCAAACAAGCTTCACGCGCATGGAACTTGCAATTCCATGGAGTTCTTGAGGAACTCGGCTTCACGCGCACGGTCTCAGATGCTGGGATCTATGTGTATCTTCAACGTGGGGGGGATATAAAAATCATCATTATTCTATACGTTGACGACATCACACTGATGGGGAACTCCCTATCTGAGGTTACTCGCATCAAGGCTGCTCTTAGTGCGCACTATGAGATGACAGATCTTGGAGAAATCTAGTCCTACCTCGGGGTTCGCATCACTCGCGATCGACCCTTACGCCGCCTAGAGATCGACCAGTCTGGATATATTGTCACGATCTCAGCCCGCGGCTTCCGGGCCGGGCGAACCGACCCCGACGACCCTTCTGACGTCTGCAGATATCCGTGCCAACTTGGTGCGGTACGATCAGCAGCAGGAGGGACTGACGAGCATAGATGACCGGCTTCGACGCCTCGCCCTTGGACCGAGTTCTCCGCAGTCACGTGACCGAGCACGTGATGAGACTCGTGACCGGGCCTAGGCCATGACGCTGACGAAACGCGGATGACTCACTGCTGACTGATGGTGACGTCAGCTGAGTGAGCGTTCAGTCAGCATGTCTAATTATAGCATGCTCCACTTGTACTCCGCGCTTCCTGACCCACATGAACCCGAACCAGTTGCTTAGTCAGTAGGTACCTTGTAGTATATAAGGACCTGCCAGTAGCGTCTTAGCTCCTTAGCTTTGACCTCCTGTAATATACTGGAGTTTCAGTGGCATCCTCTAGTGTGCTTGATCGCCACCCGACTTGCCCCATCGCTCTTCATTCTCTACTGCGACCGCGAGGCTTAGGTCTTGCAAGTCCTTCGGCAGAACCCCTGCACAGCACGTGACATATATCCTCCACAAGCTGAAGCAATTCAAGCTGGATGGTGCCGATCCTAACCTCACCCCCCTTCCTGCCGGCGCCGAAGTGCACCTTGTCAAGTCAGATAAGGAGGCATCCGCTGAAGAGAGACAGTACTATCAATCTCTCATCGGAAGTTTGCTCTATGCAAACCTTGGCACAAGACCGGACATTTCCTTTGCTGTGGGACGCCTTGCCCAATACGCAGCAAATCCCTCACAAAAACATCTAAGCCTTGCAAAATATGTCCTCAAATACCTTAAAGGGACTATTAACTATCGCATCCGCTATGATGGGGCCAATGGGGTCGGACTTTATGGTTACTCCGACTCAAGCTGGGGAGACAACCCAGACGACTACTGTTCCACCTCTGGCTACGTATTCCTTCTAGCAGAAGGCGCAATCTCTTGGTCCTCGCGCAAGCAAAAGACCATCGCCCTCAGCACCACTGAAGCCGAGTACATGGCCTTAACCGACGCTGGCAACCAAGCCGCGTGGTATCAGAGCTTTTACTCTGAGCTAGGATACAATGTTGAAGATCCAATCCTGTTGCACGGCGACAACAAAGGTTCAGTCGACCTCGCCAGCAATCCAGTTACTGGCAGGAGATCCAAACATATCCAGCTAAAGCACCACAAGATCCGTGAGTACGTTCAAAATAACGTCGTAGATCTGGTTCGCACCAAGACAGAGGACATGGTAGCAGATGGCTTAACAAAGTCACTTGCCAAATCGCGCCACTCCCTGCTCTCTGGGCAAATGGGTTTAGTAGGATGATGGATGTCTTGATCACGGGGGGATGTTGAGACAGACAGTGTCCTGGCGGCTCTGATTAGATTAGATATGGACCTAATGATCAAGGACTATCTTATCTTGTGTACATAATGTTCTAGACTTAAGGCTGTGCTCAGCCCCACATTCGTTTCCATGTTCTGGACTATTCTAGGGCATTCCATGACCCACCTTGTACTCCGGTACCCACTCTTACTCCGTTTCATGTGGGTCTCCTAGGCTTTCTAAGCAGTGTTTATCACATGCTATCTGTCGCTCCTTACTGTATATAAGGACCTCTTTCTTCGCCTTTGTAGCCTCAGTCTTTTGACCTTCTCTGACTGAGCGTCACTCTGTGTCCTTCAGTTGTCACTCCACCCTCTGCTGCGCTTCAACAATAGGCACCTATGTGCCTATAGTTACTACCTAGGTTAACCCCCTCTAAAATATCAAACTATAACTATAGGCACCCATATGCCTATGATTACCATCTAGGGCTATTAGCCCCCTCTAAAATATTAAATTACAACCATAAGCATCTATGTGCCTATGGTCATCATCCAGGGCTGTTAGCCCCCTTTAAAACATCAGATTGTAACCATAGGCACTCATGTGCCTATGGTCACCATTTAGGGCTATTATCCACCTCTAAAACATCAGATTGCAACCATAGGCACCTATGTGCCTATGGTCACCACCTAGGTTAACCCCCTCTAAAATATCAGATCTCAACCACAGGCACCTATATGCCTATGATCACCACCTAGAGATATTAACCCCCTTTAAAACATTAGATCACAACCACAGGCACTCATGTGCCTATGGTCACTACCTAGAGATATCAACCTCCTCTAAAATGTCAGATTGCAACCATAGGCACCCATGTGTCTATGGTTCTTACCTAGGTTATTGAATAGAATCTAATTTGTTAGCTACCAACCCACCCACTAACCCTGACCCATAGCCAAAAGCAAGGTATAATACTTCTAAGAGTTTTTAAGTCACTTAAATAGCTAAATTAACCTGCTCAGAGCCAACAAGGTATAGAATATATATAGGTTATAGGGGGAAAGCTTCTTTAAACATTCATAAGAGGACTAAACAAGCCTAGAATAGTATCAGGGATATGTATCACTAGTAGAACTAACTAATATATCAGTTTGAGATACCATTTATAGTAAGAGTTCACCTGTATTAAGGTAAAAGAGGATATTGGTAGTAGTGATGCTTTGAAATGATGTTAATTAATAAAAAGGAGCTATTTGGTTATGTTTGTTCCTGCATTAGTACTGTAAAGTGCTAGGTGGCCTGCATATTAAATTTCACATAGTTTCAACTCAAACTGACTACTCTAGAAAAGAAACAAGTGGCTAAGAAAGGGTGGAAGCAAAACCTTTCACATAAGTAGTGTAGATAGATCACCTGTAACATGTGCTATAGTGTACCATACTATATGTGTTATATACTGTCAGAAAGCTATGAAGTGGATCTTTCTAATGGTACTTGTTTTATAGTAATAGCATGTGTTATTATAGAGATATACACCAAACAAGTCAAAGTGGCAAAACATGTGAAAGGTTTTAAGAGTCACTATACATAAATCAGGATACTACGTTGACAGCCCAGTTGTCACTCCAAAAGGAGAATCGCATGAGTCGTGTGCATGCGAGCTGGTATCTTGTTGGGATCAGGAGCCAACCCCGAGCCTCCGACAATGTAGCAGCCTCTGCAGCTCAACCTAGTAGAGCATAGCAGGGCAAAGCGTTGAGGGGAGAGCGTGATTAAGCTTGACATAAAAGGCACTCACCGGTGGGCTACATGGGTGGCACACGACACCATGATATGCTTCTGTGGGCTGGCCGGCTAATAGGTACGATAGGTGTGGCCCGGGACGTGGTGTGCAAAGGACCACTAGAGTCATGGGCCAGCTGGGCTGTGAGTACTATATAGTGCGTGGGTTGCACGGGCTGCGCGGGAAACGGCCAGAACGGGAACCATTATGGATGGGCTAAGTGTTGCATAGAACGTGTGAGGCAGGGACAGGCGGGCTGGCTGGGCGCAAGGGGTGCAAACACTCGATCCAACTGAACGGCTCAGAGCAAATCGAGCATGCTTGAGAACTGGATGGGCGAGAGGCAAACACAGGAGGCAAAAGGGGTGGGTGGGCTGGATGAAAGTAGGACAGAGCCAATCAAAATAAAGTATTGACTAGAAACTGATGAGATCTCTGGGCTGGCTGGGCGGCATTGTGCTGGCAATAGGCGACGGACCGAGAAGCAGAAGAGGGCGGACCAGGCGGGCTGGTGTAGCTTCTCTGGGCTGCCACTAGGCGACGCGCACTCTCTGCATCGACTCTATATGCAGGCCCTGGACTAGATGGGCTATATACACAAGTTGGGTGTGTTCCCACAGGCTAGCTGGGCGGCCAGAGTAGTACCCATGCACCAGAAATGGAGTAAAAGGGCTGGACTACGGGCTGGGCGAGCAGGCTGGAAGAAGCAAGCGTTGAGGGCCAGATGGGTGAAGGGAAAAGCTGATAAGCAGTGCTAGCATGTATGCAGGCTGTATATCAAGACGGAAAGGACAGCGGACTCACTGGGCAGGAATCCTATAATGAGTCGGGGCACGGTCCATATGGGCGCAGAACCAGAAAGACTTGGCCACGCGGACTGCGTGGACTTCATGATAGAGGAGAAGGCAGGTGGGCCAGCTAGACTGAGAGGCGGGTGATATCCCGTTTCGGGAAGAGGCGTGAGCATGCTGGACGATGTGGGCAATACAAGGGCGGGTACAACATAGCGGGAGAGGGCTGTGGGCTGTATGGGTGCATGCTGATGTAAAGTTCCCCCACGTTATTCTTGTTTAGGAAAACCCACATGGGCAGTCCATGCAGGCGGAAATTTGGGTGAGTGGAAGGGCCATGTGGATAGGCAGAGGTACCCATGTATATAGGGCCAACTAGGCCATTAAGTTGTGAGGGACAGGTGAGAGCGCAGCCTCGGCAGTCCTGTGCAGTGCCCAAAGGTGCGCAGAATGCCATCCTCGATCGGGGAGTGAATCCGCACTCATCAGGGCACGGCCATGGTTCAGCGCAGCGTGCAATGGCGCACGAGGTAGAGGTGGTGGTGATGTGAATCGTGCCATGGCGGAGGTAGTGAGTTGGGAGCAAGGATGGTGTGATCATCCTCGTCCGGGAAGGTGGAGCCGCGCTCGTCAGGGCATGGCGGAGATGATTTGGACTCGAGGTCAATATGACTGTTGGCATCCAGGGAAGTGGGGCTGCGCTCATTAAAGCACGGCGGGGAAGCGAGAGGAAGCAAGCAGGGGTGCGTCGGTGCGCCACGTTGCAGCCATGTTGCTGCGCGACAGGGCTCGTCACGGCAATGTGGGTGCTCTACAAAAACCCCCTGCTCTTATGACACTCAATAAGATCTTTTTTGCTCTTAGTAAGTGATTATTGGGAACTGAGCTTATTTTTTCCTTATCCATCTAAATTGCCACACTAGTCATAAGACCTACATCTTATTGGCATCTTTAAAAGAAGTTAAAAAGAACTCTCAATGATGAGGCACACAATAAGACATGAATAAGCTAGTCAAAACATGAGCACACTATAATGTAGAAGCAGTAAAAAGGAAGCTAATATTCCACTATACTACTAACATTATACACTATTAAGGTAACTAATGTCAACCCTAACCCTAATATCCCCTCACCCTGAACACCTAACCCTAACCCTAACCCTCAGCCACAAGTCATCCAGCCGGGGATCAAAGAGACTGTGCTCAACAAAGTCAACAATAGTACATGAAAGAGCAGGAAGGAGACATACCTTATGTCAGTCAGAGGAGCAAGAACCAACAGGGAGATGCAGGCAGCAGCAAGCCAGCAAAGTGTTGTACTAACAGTAAGTTAGCAAAACCGTGTAGGATGTGCTGAATGCTCACCCATATCCCCAGCTCCTTCCTATACTGACCTTGGTTTGCAGGTGGTGGGCTTGCAGGTATGGCAGGAGGGGAAGGGAAGGAGAAACGGGGAGGGGAAATGCGGGAAGATGGAGGGAGGAGAAAAGAGTGAAGCGACGTGGCATCGTGCGGAATCGTGAAAGTCGTACGACACCGGGTTCGGCCGGATACACGCCACACGTGACACGTGACACGTGACGTGTTCTTGCCACGCGAGTCAACAGTTCGACTTGTCGTTTCTCGAAAACGGTAGTAAGTACTAAGGTGCGCCTGCTATGTACACTGTCCGCTCACACGTACTGACCACTGCCCACTCGCACTCTCCGCTATCCCACACTCACTCTTTGCCCCTCTCAGTGACGAAGAATTGCGCCGTGACGCAGCCCTCGCCTCCTGCCCCGCCAGGCGCTCCTGGGCGATGTCGGCGACCGCGCCTGACGGTACGCCCCCAACCCTGTCCCCTGCACCCATATTGCCGCCTTCTCCCGGCTCACTTTCCGGCTCGCTGCCTGCGAGCTCGCCCGGCGCACCCTCACCTGGCTCACCGCCCTCACCTTCCGCGTCGCCCGCAAATAGCACTGCACCGATCCACGCGTGTCAGCGCTGGCACACGCAGGTACGCTATCCTTCGCTCCCTCGTTCCCGCTCCTCCTGAACCGCCTGTCCCCGGCCCTTTTGCCATCCCCATCTCCCTCACTGCCTTTCCCACCAACCTCCTCCCCACCTGCTATCATCCATCCTCATCACATTCGCCTGGCCGGGCGCCAAAATGCCGCCATGACTCGCCTTGCACGACCCGGCACCGAACCACAACCCCAACGTGCGGGCGCAGGAGAGTTCACCGCGTAACGCGACCACGATGTGGCACAGTGACGCGCGCCTCAAAGTGCGGTCACCACTGCAAAGTTGTGTGGACGAACACAGCGAGCGCGCGTCCCTTATCGCGCCGGCCTTCCAGTTTGCTACAACGCCGCCGCCGCAATCTTTCGCGCACGAGGCCAACTTTGCAAGCCCAAACAGCGACGGCCGTACCGCAATACACGCCATCGCCGCGACATCGCTGACACCACCCCGCGCCAAATCACCGCCACTCCCTGATGAGCGCAGCCACACCAGTAGCCCAAGTTTGAGTGCTGCTGATGGCGTCCCGGCGCCACACCCAGGCGGTACGTTTGTCCTCGACGCATGCACCAGCGCGCTGTGCCACGCGGACAAGGTGTGCCTCGCCGTCACACTCGGGCACGGCCACACTCCCGCGTGCCCGCCCCTCGTCGTCCTCTCCGCCGGCCCGCTGTGCTCATGGCGCTTGCGGCATGGCCAATGACCTGGCGCAAAGGACGCAACGAGGTGCGCCTGTGTACCCAATATGTAGTACTCCCGCTGACCACTAGGCCCGCCCCATGGCCCTGTGTCTGCTCCCCGTGTGAGTGGGAGCGGTGGCACCGCAACCACGTTGCGAGGCTGTGCGGAGCAGCACGGCCCCGACAACAATGACGACGCGGCTGCACGACGCAGTGCGGTGGCGATGCGACATGGTGTGCCCATGACGACGACGGTGGTCGCGACACGCTGCGACGTAGCACAGCCGCAACAACAACGACGCCAGCGGCACCAGTGACGCTAGCACCGTCACCCACGACTGCGACGACGAGATCAAGGCCGACAACGGCAGTGGTGGTGCGCGTGGGAACGGTGGCAGCGAGTGTGAGATCGGCGGCGGCACACACAGGAGACTGCGGCAGGCGGAGACCTCGCAGATGTATCTATTAAATATTATGTGCAATCTTATTAGGGAGGGTTTTTCAGATGTAAGGAAGGCAGAAGCTAAGCAGAAGACTCAGGTAAGCTGGAGGTCGTAAGATGACCACAAGCAGGCCCTAATTTAGCTTCAAGAACAATCTAAGAGTACTAAGAATGACTAAGACTGGTAAGCACGGTAAGCAAGGAGTAAGACAGGGGGGTTTTGTAGAGTGGCAGGTTCGATATGAGGTCGGTATGACCGCCCTCATTTGGGGAAGTGAAGCCGCACTTGTCAGAGTGCGGCGGGGAAGTGGATGGGTGCACGTTGGCACGCCACGTCGCGGTCACATCGCCGTGTGAAGGAACTCATGGCGGTGGCGTGGTCATGTCGTCGTGGTCCGAAACGGGACCATGCAATAGGGTTCGTGGTGGCGTCGCCATGACTAGTCGGGGCGCGGGCACGAGAGTGGGCGCAGGATCGCTGTTTTTGTCAGCAGAGCCCCGTGGCAGGGGCAGTGGCAGCACTTTTGTGGGGCGTGTCGCTATACCGCATCACAGCCACGCTATGCAGCAGAACTTGCTGTGCCAGCGCAGGGCCATGCGACGCACGGTGCGCATGCATATTGTCCTCTGCAGCGCTCACGTGGGAGTGGTCGGCCTATGGGAACGTGGGGGTGGCTGATGATTCAAGGGCGATGGCAGAGGTGCCGAGGATGGTGGTGTTGATATTCCGTGACTCAAGACCAGATGGTGTCGCCCGTTAAGGTAAGAAGGGATGGATCTGTTTGTCTACACAGTCGTGTGTCAAACAGTAAGGAACAAAGAGTGTACTCATGGCTACAGAAAGTATCTGGACACCTCTTGTCTGGAGATAGTTTCCCACACCTTGTACAGTGAATTCCGACACATTCTCCCTAACAATTCATGTTGGCACTTTTATAGTATGTACAGTAGCATATAAGGTAGCTACTTGTATATCTAAAATATTGTGTGCCATCCTGTTGCCTTCTGCACAGCCTGAACACGGTCACCCATCCTACTGGTGCACATGGCCACCTCATTATCTGTTATCCCTTCCCACACTATTTGAACAGCTGCCTATAAGCTTTCAATAGAATGCCTAGACCCTGGTATATCTGCCACCCAATTCTTGAGAAGGAGCCACAAAGGCTCAATGGGATTGAGGTCAGGAGAGTTGGGAGGATGGGTAAGTGTTTGTATGTTTAGCTCCTTCCTTGCAAGAGTTGCAGTCTTGCTCCTGTGGGCAGGGGCACCATCCTCAACAACCAATATAGGGGTACTCCTCTCCTCCTGAAGGGTCCTACAGAAGTCAGAGAGAGGTCTGCGGAGCACCTGATCCACATATTTCTATGCATTAAGCCCACCTCTTCCTTTGTGAGCTCTAGAGTGGCTGTCTTCATCACCCAACTGCAGCCTAACCAGGGGTCCCTTCCTGCCATGAGCAATGCAACCCCAAAGCATGATTGATCTTCTTCTGCTCGCAAATGTCGGAACAATATTCTCCTCCAGGTATTCTTCATCAGCTCGACAGGTAACTCGCTGATGCCCTGGCCACTTTCCGGTCTCAATAGAAACCTCGTCAGTCCAGATCACAGAATTCCAGTTGTGGTTGGTGTTAGCCCAAGCCCATGCCAACCTCCTCCAAACAGTTGACTTGGTGAGGTAGGGTTTGCAGCGAGCAATCCGGCGATGATAGCCAGCAGAGTTGGCAACATGTTGAACTTGATGCCTTGAAAGGCCTCCAACCATCTCAGCAACCTTGCGATAGGTGTCAAAGCAATGCTTGTGTAAAGTTCGGATGACCCTTCGCCCAGTACGATCATCAATCACATGTGGACAGCCAGATCGGGGGAGAGATCAGTATGTGTGGAATAAGTGATCACATCAGATGGTGTTATGACAAGTAGACTTGGGAATGCCTGTTAAGGCAGAGATCTTGCAAACTGAGTGGTTTAATCCATGGAGGGTGAGGATCTTAATCCTCTTGGAAGGTGTGAGCTCAACAGGTCCTCGGGCCATGGTGATATAGAGCAAAGATGATTGACGATGTAACTACGACGTGACACATGTGACGTGTCCGGATACTTTCGGTCACAGTGAGTACGCTACGACTGATCTATGTCCGATATCCTTATCTTATCACTGTCCGACGATCATGATTCCAACAGGCGGACGTGGGCGTTGCAGCGGCGCGGGTATCGTGGTAGGAGTCGAGTGAGGCCTCGTCGACAGTGACGACGTCGCACACCGTGACAACGGTGACGGGCGCGGAAATGTCGTTGCCACACGCGGGGATGGACGACGGCGGAGGCGGTGCGCTACGTGACTCCTTGCATGTCGCCTCCAGTGCCTCGTAGGCACGCCACAGCGTGAAGAGCCCGTGCGGTGAAGTATGTCGAATACGACACCGCAGCGCCGAGTTCGTCATCGTACAATTTGCAGCGCCAGTCCGCGACAACAGCAGACTGCAGCCCATGGTTCTCGGCGCTGGACTCGATGATCCAGACGAGCTCTGCGAGGTATCCTGCGAGAACGTCGGCTTCGTCCTGCCAGACGCGGTAGCTGCCGCACGCCTCAGCAATTTTATCGAGGTGGTGCGACTGGTGCTCGATGGCCGCGGAAATGATGCTGACGAGTCGGAAGTCCTCGGGGTGAGCACCGTGATGGAGTAGGGGAAGTGGGCGCTCCGAGCCGTCGAACCAGAGCATCGGAGGCCAGTCTGGCACAGAAGCCAAGGCAAGCGATAACGAGCAAAGAAGGAAGGCGAGCCTGAGGGCGCAAGCTGACAACGTTCCGAGACAGCGGAACCAACAAGGGCTTGGCAAAGGCTCCATGATGCACTTCTATGGACCTTGAGGCTATCCGGGAATTCTATCAAGCATGGGGACGTGCCATAGAGGAGGCGGCAAGTGTAGTTCAATGGAGGGCCGACGGATATTGAGAGCCTTCGCGAGGTCCGTAAGGCAAGATAGTGGAGATGCGAGCGAGACCGGCGGGGCGAGACGTGAAGAAAGTCCAATGGCTGAAGGAGTCGGAGGTACAGTGGATAGTATATGAAGAAGGCGAAGGGCGGATGAGCGGGAGGCCGGGGATGCCGAGGCTCGGCCAATTGTCGGCCAGGTGACTGGCGTGCCACGCAGTTGCAGAGTTGGAATTGCAGGCGGCGGGCGGAGCGTCTGCACTGCCACGAAGAGATCCCTCCGCCATTCGCAACCTAGGCAGTCCGCGTCTGTCGCCGCACCACGAGAGCAGACTTGCAGCGTCTGGTGCATCAGCAGACTCGACCTGAGAGCGTTGTGAGTGGATTGCTGCATTGGAGTCGGCCGAACTGAGACTGATGCGAGGGTTTTGGTGCCAAGAGAGACAAGGCAAAGGGATCAAGCCAAGGCTCGCTGGGCATCCCTGCCCAGGCTCAGTCAAGATGCCGCTCTCCTCAGCGCTCTCCGACTCCCTTTCCGCCCTCGCTACCGTCCAGAACTCGTCTTCCAACTCGTCCCATGATGGGTCTGTTCGACCCCCTCCCAGACCACAGAGGCCCCGCTGACTTTCGCCACTACAGAGGCTACCCCACCAACCCTTATCTCTCCTATCGTCCCAACTTTGCTCGTTCTCTCCCCATCCAGATCCTTGTCACCGGCATCACCCTCACCCTCGTCTCCGTCCTCCTCATTCAGCTCATCTTCACCGCCCAGTACCATGCCCGACTCGCAAAAGTAAATTTCATCCTCCAGATGTCCGCCGCCATCACCCTCCTCGCCTCCGTCATTGCCTCCCTCACCTTCGTCCTCAACGAGGCCATCCGCGAAAGTCAGGATTGGCCGTTCATGCTCAATTATGTCGCTGTCGATCTCCCCCCGTTCAACGACCCCCGTAATGGCGACGGTTGGTCCAGGACTGGCCTCGCTGCCTGGCTTCTCATGAACGCAACCGTCTCGGCTCTCACTCAGGTACGTTGCTGCTCAGGCACGACCGATTCCTTACCAACTCGACGATCCCACAGATCACACATATCCAATTCCTCGCTCTCATGTACCCCTCGCGCCTTGAGGCACAACTTATCTTTATCCTCCTCGGCCCCCTCGCCATCGTCGCCGCTACCATGCAGCTTGCCCCCCTACACTCAAGTACCTCCCTTGCTTCTGGCGCCTCTGCCGTGCGCAACGTCTGTAATGCCACCCTATCCATTCTCTTCACCCTCTCGCTCGCAGTCTGGGGCCTCGCCGTCAATCGCAAGCAAGCCTGGCGCACAGATGGCGGCACTGCTGCATTCGGTATCGGCGCGCTGCTACTCGCGCTCGCATCGACCGCGCTGACAATCGCGTACATCCCTTCGCGCGACCAGTTTGAGTGGGTACCAATGCTCACTGGCGCCGTCGTCCTCTGGCAGAGCTTCCTCGGCTGGTGGTGGTGGGTTGGCGCGGGCATGGGCGTGGGCGAGGTCGAGGAGTGGCTGCGTCGCGCCGAGAAGCGCCGCAGGCGCCGAAGTGCCCGCGAGCAGCGTCGACGCGAGCAGAAAGAAAAGCTGCGCGAGGCGTGGCACGCCATCTCAGGCCGTGGCTCGGGAGACAAGAGGCAACCCGCCGCCAACGATGCGCCCCGCGCCCCGCGCAGGTCGTCGGACAACGATTCAGTCCCTGCGTCATCAGAGACAATCACAAGCTCGACGACAGGCTCCTCTAAACCGTCTGATGCTGGCGGCGGCATCGGCGCGTGGTCGCTCTGGCCGTGGTCTCTCGGGCGCGCAGCGTACCGTCTCGTGCGCAATGCGCATGTAAGCGCAGCGAGACGGCGCGCCGTCGAGCGTGCCGAGCACATCCGCGAGGTGTTTGGCGTCGAGGGCTCTGGGCATCCCGCTGACGCGCCAGCAAACTCAGGGTGGGGGCTTGGTGCATTCGGCGTGCGCGAGCGTCAAAGGGAGGCAGCGGAAGCGGCCCTCGAGATGGAGAGCTTCGAGGGACTCGTGCAGCGAAATCGGGGGGATGGCAGTGGCGGGGATGCGGATGGCGGAGGGGGTGAGATGGAGGGTAATGACGAAGGGCGAAGAGGTAACCGCGACGACGGTCACGACCGACAGAGAAAACCGTCACCCCCGCGGCCCCAGGCCCGTGCGTTGTCAATGTGGTGGTGGGGCCCGTTGCGACGGTGGCGACTACAGGACACGACTGAGTACTAGCACATGCTGAGCGCTGACTGATTATCCTGGAGCTGCGCCCGATTCTGTACGAGTACCTACTTGCTGTGTGTATTACTTACTACTTCCTTCACGATGCACACCACCAGGTGATGAGTAAATAAGATAAAGGCACCGTGTCCATGCATCGACACCAAGAAGGAATACAGACAGACAAATAGACATGGATATATGCGCCTCCAGACGCGGGAGAAGCGGAAAGAAGGTGAAAGAGTACAGTGATGCGAGCGCAATAGTTAGCGTCCTACGGCTTCGTTCGCGTTTTCTATTCGCACAAGTTCCGCCGCAAGCTCCGCGAGCATGTCGTCCGCGCGGGGATTGCGCGGGAACTGCGTGCCCGCGCCGGCGCTGTGCAGCCCATCCTGTGAGCACCCATGTCCAGGTCCGAGCGGAGAGGGAGAACGCACCAGCTACCGCCCCAGAGGAGGCGCGCCAGCCACACACGCCACCGGCGCGTCGGCCGGAAGACCTGAGCGACGTTTCTCCGCCAGCCAACGTCGTACAGCCGCGTGCGTGAGTGGGCTGCGCGCACGGCACGGCGCTGGGCAAAGACGAGCTGGTGCTCAAACGGTGGGCTAGAGAGGCGGCAGGGCGGCAAAGGGGGGAGGTATCGCAGAAGCTGGAAGGGCGAGACGTGCTCGAGGGTCGTTTGGTTCGTGCTGTGGGGCGGGTTAGAAGACGCAGGTAGGAGAATGAAGGGAGCGTAAGCGCACAGTACGAGATACACGTGATATCCGAGGAAGGATCCCATGATGACTGAAAATGCGCAGCCAGTGAATGAGAGCATAAGCATATGCACAGGTGTGATTTCGCTCTACCGAAGATGTAAGCCCAACAAGACAAGGTTGGTCGAAGGTAGCGTACCATAGCAAGAGGATTGCGGAAAGCAAAGATAAGCCCGCGGATGCATATTGTCGCGGTATAGATGGCTAAGAGCGCGACGGACGCAAGGAAGTGTAGGAAGGAAGGATATGTCCGGTAACCCTGCAGTACGGCGATATTCAGTAACACCTCCGATACGGAGCGCGCGCAAGATGACACGTACGATGCACTTCGCACCCATCCACGGACAATGGTGATCTGCAACAAGAGACCCTGAATACGCGCATTGGGAAGCAACCGCCAGCGCACGCACCCATCTTGAGCACGCACCGCCCGCACTGCGAGCAGTGGTGGGTGCGCTCAGGCTTAGGCCCCCAGCATATCCGGCACCATCTACCGGGGAGCGTGTAGTCTTCTGGGGGCGCGCTGAGCAGCGCGTCCTCGAGGCTGACGTCGCCGCCGTCGCCATGCGGTGTCTCAGCCTTTGGGTCTGGAACGCGCCCAGGGTCCCGCGCGACGCAAACGATGAGTGAGCTGAAGGCGAGGAAGGAGAGGGCGTAGATGACGAGAAGGTGCACACAGAAGAAGAAGGCCGAGTGTAGAGTCAGGTAGTGATAGTGCAGAAGGACGTGAAGGATGGATGGGTGCGGCGCGAGGAGAAGTAAAACTGCAACTGTGCCGCGTGCGGATCAGGAGCCGGTGCAGCAAGCTACATAGGAGCCACACGACGTACTACAGAGAGGCACATAATGGTACCACTTGCGCGGATTGCCTGGCTGCTCGTCGTCTGACTCGTAATCGTCGGCAGGCTTGCGTGTCGCGGGGACGCTGCCTGGTTCAAAGGCAAGAAGCGGCACAGCGTTGTTGCTCATGGGAGTTATTGCAGCGGTAGTGGTAGGCGGGTAGCGTTCAACACTTGGAGAATACAGAATGTGCAAGGAGTACTTAGCATGAACGACCGCCTGCGGCAGGTTGAGGGTGAGACCAAGGGAAAGTATATGCGGCGCTACCGCCGCGATTTTTCAGTTCCAGGCTCGCCGACGCTCGCTAAGCTCGACTTATGTAGTAATTCAATATCGCTTCGTTCAGGTGTCCGCCGCCACCACCCTCGCGACGAGCACGACGACCGTGGCGAGGCGGTTGGGATCAATCTGGCAATGCATTGTAGCGCTGCTGTTACATACTGGTGGCAGCGACACTCAGACAGTAGCATGATCATCGCAGCCTTGGCAGCGTTCCGGCCAAGAGGCGAATGATGTCGGCCTCTGCGGCTATTATATGTGTGTGATTGTATGCATATGTATGCGATGCTCTGGCCATCGCGGGCCCGGCCAGGCCTGACCGGGACCACGATCATATTCACCTCCAACCCGCCTGGTACTGCAGCTGCAACAGACGCAAGTAGCTGTACATATCGATATCGCCACCTGAGCCTGGCAATGAACTTAACCTACATATTGCCATCGCCTCCAGCCTCAATTTCACGCGTATCATAAGGTTGTCAGTCGAGTCTGCCTACCAACTGCATGAGCTGATTGATCCCCTTCCCATGTTCGTCCAAATGAATTCATCGATCTCTCACAGCCTGCCGCCTGCGTGACAAGACCAGATGGCACAATCAGACTCGCCCACTTCGCACAGTGTACTCGTACAGACGACGGTGGACTTGCCCCCCCCCTCCCCCTCCCCGGGTTCAACTGCACCCAACGGTCGTTGTTGTGATTCCAACTCCCGCGCAGCCGCAACAACTTTTCAATATGTCTTTTCAGACTGCTATGTAATGACGGTGCGTGCTTCCCAGTCATCCTGTGCGAATCAAATGTTCAAAACGTTCAAGGTCTAGGGGATTGACTGGGCGAGTACAGGACGTTTCTTCCTGTACCCGCCCACTGGCAGGGTCGCCTAGCTATCAACCTGTGCCTCAAGGAGTCACCAAGAGGAGGCGACGTCAGACGGCTCCGCAGTGTGTCTAGTCATTCATCCCGCAGCTCCTCGTCACACCATTGACGGGCACTGCCTCACTGCCCGTCGTATAAGATGTTATTCCTCGCCTCCAGAATGGTTTCATCCTGCCACGGTCGGATTCACCTCATCAAACCTTTTCGCTCCATGTCAACTCCCGTCGCCGCCTCTACCTCCCAAAACGTTTATCTGCCATACATCCCAGAGCTCTTCGATCCTGACTTCCTCGACCTTCTGCTTCCCCTTCGTCCCACTCCCGATGTCAAAGCTGTTACGCCAGAGCCTCAGAATGCCTTCATGGATGCGCTCAAGTCCACTGCGCACCGCAAGTTCACTGAGAACGGGGCGCCCGCGTTCAGCTCGACGCTCTCGGATACGTTGGATGCCTTCCAGGCTTTGTCTCCCGAAACCCCGACCGAGAATATCCACGCGATGCTAGACAGAGCATGGAAGGAGGATCCGGGACTTACTCTGAGGCTTATCTGGAACGCTCGGAGCATCCATGACGGGAAGGGTGACAAAGAATTGTTCTATCGGTTCGTCGTCCTGCGTCTCTAGCCTATCGCCTTTCATTGACGAAGCTGTACTCAGCGCGTTTGGCTGGCTCTACGAGCACCACCCGCGCACAGCAATCGCCAACTTGTCGCAGCTCGTCGCCCCCGTGTGCAAATCTAAGGGACAGCAACATCTGGTGCCTCACGGCTACTGGAAGGATCTTTTGAACATCCTGGCCCTCGCGACCCTCGAGCAGTTCGACGCACAACCAGCACGATTCCTGCACGTTCCGCGCGGCTGGCAATACGTCGATAAATCAGCCTCCGGTCCGCCAACGTTGACCACCGCCGAACGCGCCTCCGCGCCCACAGAAGAGGAGTTCGAAGCGTTGCTTGCTTCTAGGAACCGGAAGATCAAGGTTATCGCGAGGGAGCGTCGCACTAAACTCGCCGCTGATACCCACGCGCTTCTCCTGGCCAAGCTTTATGAACCTCGCTACCGCGCTCTCTATATCGTTGTTGCTCGCCACTTTGCAGACAACCTCGCCGAACAGACTGAACTCGTGCGCCAGGCAGAGAAGATACCAGCTGGTGGGGAGCGGAAGCACATCTTCCAGAAGGTGTCTCTAGTCGGAAAATGGGCACCCACACCCGGCGCATCGCACGACAGGGTGACCAACATCTCCACGGCTCTCGCAATCCTCCTGCGTCATGACGGTGCCATGGTTTCCCTCTTCCGGCCAGTCGACGCGTCGTCCGAAGTCCCCATCGATGACGTACACGTTCTCCGTTCGTTCTACCAACGCTGGGTCCTCACACCTCTTCGCGCTGCATCGCGCGTCCCGGAACCGTTGATGGCTGCGCGCCGCTGGGAGGCTATCTCATACAACCATGTTCCCTCCAAGTGCATGCACATTAACAGCAAGCACTTCCTCAAACACGACGGCGAGCGGTTTGGGTCGTTCCTTGACAGCGTCGCTGATGGCAAGGCGAAGATCTCTGGCGCCACCCTTCTCCCACACGAGCTCGTCAATAAGGCGTTGGCATCCTTCTACAAACAGCGGGCCGATTCATCGGTCGCAGAGACTCTGCAGGCGCGCATCGCCAAGCGTGAGGCGCAGGTCGTCGATGCACAGTGGAATGCAGTGCTTGAGCGGCTGCGGAGCGCGGGCACGCTGGACAACTGCCTCGCGTTGTGTGACGTGTTGGGGTCCATGGGAAATATCGAATGGCCCACTGCGCGCGGTTTACCACCACAGCCGATTGTCCCTGCCGTCGCGCTTTCCATGGTTCTCGCAGAGCTCGCGAAGCCGCCCTTCGTGAACGCATTCGTCACGTTCTCTGCGCAACCGCAACTTGTCATGGTCGACCCTGGCGCGGAGCTCGCCAACCGCGTTTGGGGGATGGTCAACAGCGATTGGGGCATGAACACGGATCTGTACGGCGTATTTGTGAATCTGCTTCTCCCACTTGCGGTGAAGCACACCGTGCCGCGTGAGGCGATGGTCAAGCGCCTGTTCGTCTTCTCCGACATGCAGTTTGACAGTGCTGCATGGCCGCAAGAAGCCGCAGCTGGCGTCACCAAGTGGGAGACAACGCACAACTCGATCGCGCGCGCATACGAGGAAGCCGGGTACGATATGCCCGAGATCGTGTACTGGAACCTTGCTGGCGCGCTCGAGACGGCACCGGCGGAGGCCGAGCACAAGGGTGTTGCACTTATGAGCGGTTTCAGTCCAGCAATGATGAAGGTGTTCATGGGCGAGGAAGATGACGACACTCTGGATGATGACACAGTCATGTCGAACGAGCAAGGTGAGGAGATTAAGCCTGCTGCGAAGATGGAGATGACGCCGCTGTCAAGCATGAAGCATGCGCTAGGAATGGCGAGCTATGACGGCCTCGAGGTTGTAGACTAGAAGCATATGTATATTAGTGTGTAGCGCCCTATCTGTATTAACGTATGTATCATTATACAACGCATCCCAGCTCGACCCTTTCACGGTGCCCTTCCGATTATTGAGCCACCATGCACCGTCTCCGATAGGGTGACTTACGCTCCCACTTCCGATAAATCTGCAACGGGCGGCCACGACCGTGTCACAACCCGAAAACGTGGCACGCGCTCGCGTACGAACTCCTCTGGTTGACATACTTTCAGACAATACCATTCCGATGTAGAGCAAAATTAGGTTGAAACTACGATGCTAGTATTTTAAAGAATGGAATGTAGAAAGCGGGCGACCGTTCAAGCAAACTTGAAGACGATAGCAGCTGGGACGTGTCTCAACTGGTAATGGTAGCCCTTCAGAGATCTGGAGCTCGAAGTCAGCAAAACTTGAAGGAACTCGGTTTTTGTGATACATGCAAGCCAACCACACTCACCAACGACAAGACGGAGGGGCTTCTCCTCGCAAGTACCCTCACCCCACGCCAGCACGTCTTCGACACGAGCACTCTCGTCGATGTGTTTGCCGCACGCTCCCTTCCAGGACACCAGGCTACGAGCGCGGCTCGGGAGATACCCCTGCGCGAAGATGTGGTTCGTGACGTGCGCAAGACGCTCACACTTCAAGTGTGGGAGATCAAGGCGGATGCGCTGCGTTGCACCATGGCGGTGCGAACAGTGCACGTACTCATAACGCACCCAGAGGGCCGTAGGGAGGTCAGCTATTGTAGAAGTGAAACATGAGTACCCCTGTACCCAAGATGAAGGAAAGTGCCACCTACTGATGATAAGACGCAGCGCCGTCTCGGGCGTGACGCCAACCCCACGCGCGAGTAGATCTTGCACGGAAGAGCTAGCCTTGAGGTGCGCAGTGGTGCATTCCTCCCACCACACAACAGAACGCCACTTAGGATCAACAAATCCCTGGGAGAAGACATGGTCGAGCACGTCCTCCAGGTCGAATAGGCGTGCAGCGTCGCTGACGTCAATGAGCTGTGCTGTGACTTGCTTGTGCCCGCGAGAGGCTTGGTGGTAGGTGATCCAGAGCTCCGTGGAGCCGCAGTGTCCAGAGGTGCAGACGGGGGTAGTAGCCATGATACTGTCGGTGTCGGTGGGGATGAAGGACAGGACTGTTGAGGTCGGGGTGCTGGGGAGCGACGAGAGCGTGAAAGAGGAGTCTGGAGACGCTATGGTGGAAGCTCGCGGTGCGATGAGGGACTCTTGAGCTTTGCCAGCGCGTTTTATAAGTATTCGGCGTGTCGGTTAGTGTCGTTAGTGTGAGAGGCCGGACGGAAGGAGGCCGGCAAGGTCTCATTCGTTACAACCGCCTCCATTGGGCGGGCCGCTAGCACGTTTGACGTCGGCAGACGCGGTATAATAGTGTACTCAGTTCGGCTGCGTTTCGCAGTTTGCGATGCTCCGAACTACTGACAGGGTGCCGTCGCATGTTGACGATACCCTTTTGCCGTTGAAGCGCTGCGGCCAAATCGCGACCGCTGCTGGGAAGACCAATGTAGGGCGGCCGCTGGGAAGGTGTCAGGCAGTGATACTTGAGATACTTGAATGAGCAGGTGACGCGGTTACATGTTTGAGTGGCATCGTTCGGACAGATTTAAGCACAGTATGAACCATATGTTCTTCAAAAAGGAATATCTGTATTAAGATGATACCGAGACAAAGAGACATTCATCCGCATGAACCAGTAAATGGACAGACATACTGCATGCCATGATCACAAAGCGACACCAAAAGAGGCCTCCTCGTCACTTCCAATGTCATGGTGGTCCTGCGAATCGTGCGAGCGACGCTGGCGCCCAGAATCCCCGCCAAGATTGAAGACATCACTCCGTGGCGTCTTCTCGCCGAGGTCTGCGGCCATATGTGTGGGCGCGTGTGGTGGCGTCTGCACGGTCACTGCCGGCGGTGGCTTGGTATCCGCTGCGGGTACAGAGGTGCGATTCCATGGCGCTTCTTGAGATGGCACTGGCGATGCGGCGGCGCTCGAAGACGCACTGGTGCTCGGCGATGGCGCCTTCGCCGCTGTGGAAAGGCGCGCCGTGCGGGTGGCAAAGAATGAGCCGACGCTGGCGCCCCACCCACTGAGGCGCTCTTTCGCGGGCGCCTCTTGCGCGGCTACTGCTGCCGGCGCGGATGCAGTTGACAGCGGGGAGTGTGTCAGCGAACCACTGTCAAGCACGTCCACAGACGAGATCTCGACGGTCCCCGAGCTCGTACTCGTGCTGACGACGGAGGCTGTCGATGTAGATCGCTGCATCCATCGGCCTTTGACCCCCTCGACAGCCTTGAAGAAGTTCGTCGAGCCAGCAGTAATGGTACGCGAAATTGCCTCGCGGGTTGGTGCGAGCTGCTGCTCGAGTTTGAGCTCTTGAATTCCCTCAGAGAGACGCAGAGTAATGTCAGCGATAGCACTTGGCTTCTCGTTGCACGGATGTCTATACGGGATCTAGTCAACTCTGACGAAAGTATCAGAATGGAAGAGGTATGAACCTTGGCTCAATAATATCGAAGAGCATTGGATCGGTAATGCGCTGCCAGACGTCGAATGCATTCGTGCGTTTATACTCGGCAATCCAGATGGGATTGAAGTCTTGTAAGGCATTGGCATCTCCACCTTTGAACATCGCGTTAGGGACATATGGGGAACATGCAGGATGACGTACCGGATCCGGGGGTGATGAGAACACCACTATTCTCGCCTTTAGCGAGGAAGTCGCCGTACTTGACGGAGGCAAGTGCGGCAGAAATATACTCTTCAAACTATTGCACACAATGTCAGCATCAACGTATGGGATATGAAAGGGCACACGTACTTTTATCCGTAAGTAATCATCGCTGCCCTTGAACCTCCTATAGTAGTCAACATCCACCAGGGAGTAATAGGCTTGGGAAAGTTCTCACTGCACCCCACCATCCTCAGTCTCCCACGTATCGTTCACGTCCCTTACTATTTCGTCTATCCACTTCCTGTCGGCGGGTGTGAGGCCTACAGCCCGCTCAATCTTGGGATCTCTGAACTCGACCGAGCAATTTTCAACATCTACTAAGAGCTCGATCTCTTTCTGCTGGCGAACGATAGCGTTCGTGCTTCCGCAGAGGAAAGAGCGCGTCTGTGCCTTGATGTGATCAAGCTGTTGCAGTGGGAGGTAAGGTTGAAAGAATGCATCCTGGAGGCACCTTAGGTTAAGCTGTCATGCGGTGCTTTTGGATAAGATCTTACCTTTCCAAAGAGGTCCAGTGGGAGACCGAGATAGGCCAACAAGCTCTTGCGATCTGACGTGCGAAGGGACGTCGGTTGGGAGAGTGTAGGTGCCCGTGACGCTAGAGGCGGCGAGCCGCAGTCCTCCAGAGTTTGTAGGAGGCCTAGGTTCCCCGTGAGCATGGGTGTATCGCATGATGAGAATAAACTGACCTGGAATAAGCGATATTAGAGAGTATTGATATGTGCATAATCGTTCCACTGGATGTCCATAGAACATGATCTTGAGGATTTGTCAGGGTAGGCCATGAAAGGCTACATGGAGCACAAACCTTCTTCTGCAACATTAACGCTTTAACAAGAACTAAGGTACGATGGCGGAATTCGTGGACCAGTTCGCGGCTTCGATCGATGAGATTGGCAACTAAGCAGAGCGGCTACAAGCACTTACAGACTCGTCCCTGTAGAGACTGTCAGCAGCCGCGAGTAAAGAACGTTCAGCGGACACACCCATGTAAAGCCCGCTTTCCGTGAGTTGGCTCCGCAAGGAACCCTCTAATGATTGGTAGAATTCGACGAGTATATTCGTGTTCGTGAAATCCCTGAGAGAGGTAAACAACTGGTGGTAGCATCGGAGGAGGTACTTACTTCTGCTCGAAGAGCGCCAATGTAATAACTCCTAACCGATCTCGTATGGGACCAAACACGGGCTTGGAGGCGAGCACCACGACAGCTTTTTGGACGGTTGAGCGTGTCATGTCAGCCTCTTTCACGAGGAGAGACGATGTCGCAATTTGACGATTACATCTAGACACGCGTCATAAGATAGTGATAAAAATGCCTGGGGACGAGCGCACGATATGCCGAAGATTGTGCTAGGATTGGGAGTATTTGGAACGAGGTGAAAGTAAGAGTAGTCCTCAATGTTCTGCTCGTTGTGAGTGAGGCAGCACGCAAAGAATGTGGTTTGTTGACGTACAAGATGTGCGCCATCGGGCAGCGCTAAGAAAGGCAGAATTTTGCCGATTTCCTCGTCCTCGAAGATGCTTCCTATGGAGAACTCGACCTTCGGGCCAACCTGCATACGTTGAGATACATGAGATATATGCGTAGACGGGCCGCGCACCTGGTGGTTGAAATCCACAAGGGCGATTCCTAGCACGAGGGGACCCTTGGGGGCATCTACGAGCATACTCTCTGGCCTGGCCTTTCTGGAGTAAGACGAAGTGCTAGTCGCGAATGAAGCGACTGATGATCGCCCAGGACTCCATGGCTGCGAGGGTGGGTAGACGGTGCTCTGCAAAGTCGCTGGCAGGGGTGTTGGCGGGATGGCGTGCTTTGTCTCGTCGTCGAATGGAGGCTCTCCGTGCGAAGTGACAGAACTAGCGCGTGTGTCGTAAAGGCTGGCGTCGTCGGGGTCCTCTGAGCTCTCGGTTGAGATAGTGTTGGGGTGCGACTGGCGGCGAGACGTGTCGATTTCAGGCAGCGGGGGAAGAGTCGGCGAATGGTGGGACGAAGCAGCGGGCGAAGAGAGGGATATCGAGCGCTGGGATGCAGTGTCCGCGTCGTCGTCATGGTCGGCGAGGGCACCATGGAGATCTAGGGTTAGGGGATGGTCTGTGTGGGTATCATGGGTATCATGAACGTCGTGAACGTCATCCTCTTCGTGGCCTGCGCTGAAATCGAGATGAGAAGACATTGAAAGAGCGTGCTCTGGATCAGGATTCGATTGCAGAGTGTGCGCAAGGCTGGAGCAGTCAGCTCTAAATCATGGGCGCTTGCCTCCTCTCAGCTCACGTGCTCTCCGGCGCTCGCTCTCCACTGCCACCACTGTTACATAGCGGGCGAAGCAGCGCTTCCTCCGAGGGCGTTCATCAAAGCACTGCATTTGGCTCATTGTTGGGATATTAACCCATTCTCTCGCGTCCTTCCGGCTCGAATATCCTCATCTCAAAGTACACCCGACCGAGGTCATGTTACCAGGTCAATGTCGTCGGCTCACCCACGGCGTACATCCGCTCCCAATCGCTCTCTCTATCCAACAGCGCATCACAGGACTAGGCAGAATATAGTTTCTGGATTATTTGACGGAGGATTTCCGTATTCGAGGTACCGTCAATTGGCCCTATCTCCTGATCTCTGATGCTCACCTACGTTCTGTGAAACCCCCACTGAAACAGGAAACTCACCGGACACTCCTCATGCGTCAACGCCTTGGCATTCTCTCCGGGAAGTGGCAGGTGGCTAGCGAGTGCAGGAGATGGTGAGCAGCTGTGCCCTGGTCGATCGATCTTTAATTCATGTCATGGCCAACAGATCGTGTTGTCAAGTTGTGGGACTTGCATCAAGAGGATGTAGCGACACCATCGTGTTCGTTCAGTGGTCCCCATGTACGTTCTGGGCTTTACTCTCACTTAGCCGCTGACATGTCCACAAAGTCGAACGTATTCACCGTTGCCTTCTCCGCTTCAAATCAATACATCTTCTCGTGCGCCCTCTAGGCTGTTCATGCGATATCGCTCTGAGGTTTTGCCACGACCAGTGGTGGCGCAGACGACACAGTCCTCAAATACGACATGACCCGCTATACCTCACATTTTACGACAGAGAACGAGCCAATGCAAGCTTACACACAACACTCGGTTTGTATGCGCGTTTGCAATTGAAACATCGGGACCCTGAAAGTACATACAGGACTTCATTCGGAGCGTTTCCTGCCACCCCCATCAGGATGAGATTTTTATGACCGCGAGGTGAATCTCCTTCCTACTGTTTCCCTCCAGCCTTTTTCTTGATCAGGCGTCAGCGAAGACGGTTGTGTCATGCTCCACGATGGCCGTGCCGAGTCGCGCATGACCCGTGCGCAAGGGACCCTGCGGCAGGCGGCCGAGTTCTCGGGTGCCACCTTCCATCCAACCATAGAGCACCTGTTCGCCACCAGTGATGTTCGTGGCAACGTTCGCCTCCGCGATATGCGCATGGCGTTTGGACCGCTTAGTCAGCGGACGAACGAGGGTATCGTTCTGAAAGTGAGTGTACCAAACTCCGCACTTTCAAAGACCTGACAGGCATCACTGTCGCCCAAGTATGTCACGAGAATAACCAAGCGATCTGCTGTGCATTACATCCGACCTGAGGCGAGCAGCATAACATGGGACCCAGACGGCGAGTCTTATCGTTACTTTCAACGGACCTTCGTTTTGACATGCACCCTACTAGGGACTAAACTTGGAGTTGCTTTCCTCGTGAGTGGCGAACATTTTCGCGTCATTCCCTGACTTTTATGGGTCCAACCAGCACTGGTTTCCGACAGTCTATTCTCTCAATGACCCATACCCAATAGCAGTCTGCAGTGGACGCAATCTCCCGGATGGCTCTCCTTCGCCTCCGGATGAGCGAACGTTTGCAGATTCTACAACGATGAAGGTACCTATTTCACCTCCTTTCTCGTTCTTTTCGTTCATCGTATGCAGCACGGTTCCTTTGGCGGAAGCGCACTCACAACAGGCGGAGAGACTTACTACTCCTCAGGCTCTGATGATTTTAGAGGATACCTTTGGAAGGTACCATCTTTGGAAGCCCTTGGGGACGAGAGGCAAGAGATAGCCGCAGACGAGTGGCTGAATGGGGGCGAAGACGGAATTATTGGTCAGCATCCTTAGCCAAACCGCTGATCAACGAATTCTGACATCTGTGCCAACGCTAGCTTTCACCGGCCCATCGTATTCAAGCAAGAAATATGTTCCCAAGGAACTATCGACCCCGCTAACGCGTCTTGGTGGTATGCATACCGTTCTCTCGTACTTTGCCCATATGAATGATGTCCTCGGAAAGGTCACCTCTCGATTGTCAATACGACTCTTATCCACCCCGTGCTCCCGCTGATTGCGACATCAGGCATTGAGCGCCACGTCATCTTGCATTCGCCGACACCGAGTGCACCTTTCGCAGTAGACCTGTCACCCACATCCGCAACGGCACGCTCGTTACCCAGTACCGCAAGTGCTCTGGGCGAACCAGCCGTGTTACGCTTGTTGATGGACATCGGCACAATCACGGATCCCGACGACTCTATGGGAGAAGATGCGCGCTCGATTGCTTACTTTGACATGTGCGTCTTCCTCTCCGCATCATGCGCGTGATCCCTGAACGTACAAATGACAGGATCCTGCAACGAGAGGGTGGCAGAGACTTGTTTGCTCTCAGACGGCCGGCGATGCAATCAGACGATGACGCAGACTATGACGATATGGTCATGGACGACGGTTCGGAACATGTCATACCGGAGGGGCTCTGAAGTGTAGGGCGTTGTATCCTCTTTTATTTTATCGGATCAAAATCAGCCAGATGTAGTATAGTTATGGCACATGGAGTCTGGCTCCAGCGTAAGCAACAGTAAGGAACAGCTCGGATTTGACGGAATATCAAGCAAAGGCTGAGTAGATACAGTCGCTCGGACTCCTCGAAACTAGCACCGACGATAGTTGTTTTAAAATTATCTCTCCACTTTAATCAGCACATTCTCTGAGCACCGGAAGAGGATAGCCAAGTGCCCAAACCACGCGTCATGTTCGGCTTGCATCGTGCTGACAGACACCATATACACGATGTCTTTTATGTTCGCTAACCAGTGCGGCGGCCGCCCTCCAGGAAACATATACTTGCATTCGTCGACACCGAAATTAACGGTGGTATCATGATAGTGAGCGTCTTATACAGTGCCCCCGTGAGCCCGCCAGTCAACGCGGGGCTTCATGCGCATTCAATCGGACCAGGCATATCATACACATAGAATTGATGCAGTTATGGAGGTGTTATAACGTTCACAAACCATCAATAAGCTGCAAGAATCCCTGACTCTCGGAACCTTCGTTCATCTTTATGATGCAAGCTGCCGCTTTGGCCGGTCGTCCGTCATGTCTCTCGTGCAGGTGTGTTTGAGCATACTGGACGGCAAGGCGTCGTTCTCGGAGGGACGCGTTCCTTCCGAGCCACACGTAGATGACAGGATGCAGGCTATCGGAATGGTCCAGAAGAATTGCGTCGCCTGGCGACAACGACGAGCGCGTGAAGTCATCGATCGGCTCGAAGTGGACGTTGCCGGTATCGTCAGACAGACGGAAGGCGGTGAGTGTTACTGCCTCGTTCGACGAGTCCGACACGGTCTCGCGGGTAGGGAACGTGTCCGTTCCAAGTGCTGCTAAGAAGTTGCCCGAGCCTACTGCACCTTCGTCTAGCGGGAAAGTTACTTGATCATCAGCGGCAGCTCCCGTGTTGACTGGGGAAGGGATAAGGTAGACGCACCAAATACGACCGATTCACCCTGCCCTTGCCTCGCGTTGACGAGCTCCTGTACAAACTCTGCGGCGCGAAACTTTTCCTTACCAAGGCTTGTCTTCGTGTTGAATTGCCATATCGCCGTGCCGCGATCAAGCACGAAGACGTCACCCTCGTCGAGGCTTTGTGGTTCTGCAGGTACCTCACGCACGAGCAACATACTGCGTGCCGGATGCCCTGCGTCGTGCGCCACGCCAATGCGGTACAGGCGATGCGTGTCGGGAGGTGGCAGCGCGGAGACGTGGTGAAATCCCGTTGCCACGCCGCCGCGAAGCATTATGAAGCGTGGAAAGTAGGAGAGGAAGCGACGTGATTCATACGACTGGACTTCACGGTGCTGCACTGGCAGTCCCTTCAAGTCTATCAAAATATGACTGTCATGTAAGAGAACCTGCTTAGGTGAGAGGAGCCCAGATACGCACGATCGTCCAGCTCGACTGTCTTGTATGCAGCAGTACCCGCCTCGTCTTGACTGGTCTCCGATCCTAACCAGAAGTGTAGATCGTACGACAGCATTTCGTTTTCTGGGTCTTTCTTGTATGTCTATCCACGGATGCATTGCAGCTCATCAGTGAGCAGCCCGTATCATGAGCGGCCTTCAGGGCACAACGCACATGAAGAACAATGTAGGAATCGCCATCATAGAACAAGCCGTAGCGTTCCTTCGGCCAGTCAACGATGTTGAAGTTCTCGATGCGCCAGATCTGCAGACCAGGTCGCACCCCAGCATGTTCCCATGCGCGCTCTGTGTCCCCTGCGTGCTCGCGTACACGCTCTTCGATCTGTTCTGCAGAGTCAGCGGCACGCTCATGGGTCAACTTGACACCGCATTCATACGTCAGAACCCAAGAGTGCGATGTTTGAATCTGCGATGTTGTACTTCGCTGGCTTCGTCAGGTGTGCCATGATGATGGAATGGATGATGCATGCTCGGTGTGGAGCGGAGATAGAAGAGGTACGGCATCGACAGTGCATCGCGGGTCGATCTTTCTCACGTCTTCAACCTGACAATCAGAGTTGGCATCTACATGTGGAGTCCTTCCATGTGCTTTCGCGCCCTAGATCACACGTTCGCAAGACTGCTCATGAGTGTATGTTCGGGCGCTGACTCCCTCAAATGATGCTAACCAACCACCGTATTCATACACCCGCCGGGCTAAGGCTATTGTTTACAAGCAAAGGTAGAGCAATCGTGGGTTTCATACAGACACAAGGCGATACTTCGTCTCTTTCCGAGATTTATATTCCCGCTGCTGCATCTTCATAGCGGCTTTACTTTTCTGCGTCATAGACAATGCGAGCACCAGCCCAGGCGTACGGGTAGTTACGCTGATAGTAGTTGCGCACCGTACGGCGCTCCGCCAGACGTGGGATCGTCGCGTACGACCCACCCATCTAGATCGTGGACAGTGAGACCATGATATAACGAAGATTAACCGGGATACGCACCACAACGTTGTGGTGGGTGTCGAAAAAGTCCATCGAGTACCCAGGGTATAAGGCAGACGACTCGAAGCCTTCGTATTTGTCGAACACAGTCGACGTCCACTCCCATACCCCACCGTTGTGCCCCCTCTCCCCACTTGGGGTGCCCGTCGTCGAGCTGTATGCAACCAGTACATCAGATAACCGTCTCTCGTCAAGAGGAGAGTCCTGGTACTCACGGCACGGGGTGCCAGTTGCGGAACCCGATGTTGCGGCCGCCCTCGTAACCGCACTCGAACTTGTCATAGAAGAGTCGGAGCTCCGGTTCAGTGGGCAAGCGCCCACCTTGGACGCTCGCATACGTCGAGAGGCTGTTGTAGTCAGCGATGACGGGCCAAAGATGGGCAATCTTCAAAGGAACTGGTCCATGCAACGTGCGGACCTACACGGCAGTAATCAGTAAAGCATGCCACAGTCATGGCAACCCATGGGATCACTGACAAAGACATTCCCGCTCTCCATCACCCACGACTTGGGCATCGACACTTTGCCTTCAGACTCCTTCCAAAATTGGTAGAACTGGCCGTTGGTGATCGGACGCCATTCGATACGGAACTCGCCAACATCAACCTTGCGGAGCGGATGCTCATTGTCCCATCCGAATTTGTGGTCCTTCACGTCAACAGACGCATCATCACCCTCGGAGTCATCATGGCCAAGCTCGATGGTAGCAGGGCCCAACGTGACGGTACGTTTGGTGGGAATTGGAGCAGAATCCCAGGCTTCGGCGAGCGACTCCCAAGCAGGAGTGGCGAAACCACCAGTAGAAGGTGGGATCGTGCCTGTGCCTGCGCGCTGGAGAAGCATGTAGAGAAGCGTCTGTGGTTTTATTTCAGCCCAGCGGAGAATAGGAATATCAGGGGTACTCTCACCTCCGCATGGAACCCCTCATGCTCGAGGGTCATGAAGAGCACACGTGCCACCTTACGGGTCAACGTGCGACGACCAGACTCCAAATCGGAGTACAGGTTCGACAGACGTGCACGCACGCGCTTCTGAAATCCGAGAATAATTTCAAGAGATGGCCAATCTTCGTCGTTCTGCGGAACTTCAGAGTGCGGCTGTGCGTGCAAATAAGTACGAGTAGGGTGATTGGATCGTAATGACCCACATGGCATTCATTAGGATCATCGACGTTGGGGTCGATACCACGTTCAAAGATATACTGCGGTGTGAGTCAGTGACGTTGTCGCGACAATGTCTTAATTAAACTCACTTTGAAGTGGGCAGGTTCAGTGTTCGGCTCGCCCAAAAGCCTCGACAGATGTATGTCAAGGAACGTCGGAATATGACCGGTATAGAACAGGCAGATATGCCTGAGATCGATGGGTTTCTGAAATAGCATCGAATCCGGTATCATCTTCCTTGTGACAAAGTCCCATGCGGCCCACATGTCCTGGAAGTCCTGGAGCGAAGGCACGCCGAACGGCGTGTTGGACAGTGCCGAAGCGGGAGAGCGCAGCAATGGGAAGCTGAATGGCGGACGTTCGAGAAGCCAGAGAGAGTACCCCGAGTCGGCATCGGTCCAGCGTCCCAATGGGCGCAGGTTCGAGTCGGTGAAGAGGCGGTGTGCGTCTTCCTCAGTGTACTGAGGCACGGAATGGCATATGTCAGCGCTGGCGCGCGTGTCAAAGGTTGAGAACGAACCTTGTACGACACTTCGACACGGACAAGCTCATCCGCAAGGAACGAGAGCTCTTGTCGTGTCTGCGGGTCACGCACCGTCTGCGCGGCGCGTGAGCGGTAGTACGCCTCATGGCGGCCTATGTCCAAATAATGCGCCCAAAGTAGGATGGTCAGCGACTCAGCCACCTTGCGCAAGAACGTGGCGCGATGGCGCCATCGCGCCGGCCAAAAGGGGCAACTCACGTTCCTGCTTGTTGTAGCGGCCTACGTACTCCCACTTGTTGGGCGCAAATAAGCCTTCGTCGCCCAGCGCACGGCCTGCGCCCTTCAGTCCATTGAGAATGAAGCGCCGCGTGACGCCGGCACGATCATTGTATGCGGCCTCAATGCGCGGGCCATCCGTGCCGTGGTCGAGCCCGAGGAGCAGCGTGTCGCCTTTACCCGCGCGCAGCGGGAGCGCTTGGAGGAACGCAGAATCTGCGCCACGGCTGAAGTTCCCGAGTGAAGAGCCCAGGAACAAGATGTGCAGCGGTGTATCGGGGGATGCCGCGTCGGGTGTTGAGGGCGGTGTCTCAACTGAATCACGCTCTGATGCCGAGGCCGACGAGCGCGACCTCGCGCTATCGGCGCTCAGCGAGCGTATACGATCGGCAGCCGCAGCAGCACCCTCACGTCCTCGCAGGCCGCCTTCTTGGGCAAACTTGAGTCCACCTTCAAACGTGCCCCAGAGGCCCCGCGCGTCGACTTTGCCGGCCATCTCGGGGCCAATCTGAGATTCAGCGAGTTCGTCGAGCGTACGCTCCAACTCGCGTTGTTCGAGATCGAGGGCGTAGTAGGTGATGGGAGCAGGAGACATTTTCTCTGGTACTATCTTGGAAAGGGCGGAGAGGATGTGCGCCGTTTTGCGCAAAGCACTTTATATCAGAAATAGTATAATCAGCGCCAATTGGAGGTAAAACGATAGAAGATAAGTGATGTTCAAGATCCGGGCGAGACTCCTGGGTACTCCCCATGAGAAAACAGGCTGCGCTTTCGCGCGGAGGATACCGCTTAGGGACAGCAGGATGTGCGATGACGGCACCGCGAAACGGGGATTACGCAGGTGGAGGATGCACCCCAAAAAGGAAACGATAATGCCGAATCCCGAGAGATGGACACGGATGAACACAGTGGAGCGGAACTGGCGATGGAAACTGCGGTGACAGGATAAAAGTAGGTACTCACCCCGCGCCAAGCTCGAGGACAATACTCTCGGAATTTGGACGCTGCTCTCCAGCTTCGTGGGCCAGAGTATGCATGATCCGGACAATGTCCTCGGCGTGATTCTTCAGGATGTTCTCTTCAGCGGGGAAAAGATAGTATTCATCGGCGTGGGTTGTGATATCGTCATAGATGCGGAGGCCTTCCTCGTCGTATAGCAGCAACGTCGGGAGCGTCTTCTGGCCCACAGGTAGGGAAAGGCCGCGAATTATTTCGCTTCGAATGCCGGCCTCGCCATTGGGAGTCTTGTCGCTCAGGCGTACGTCGACAATGCGCGTAGACATGACAGTCTAGAGCACTGGCAGCTGTGGAGGCGATGAGGCCAGGAAAGTTCTGGCCGTATATAAGGTGGCGGTCTGACCGGCTAGTGCACTGGGAGCACCTTGAGATCCGTGACTAAGCGCCGAGCCGGCCGACGAGAAACCAGCTGACTGAGACTGGATGGGTGAATTCCGAATTGCAAGGGTTAACGGGTGCAAACCAAGCTCCATTGTTACCTAGATGCTAAAGCTTGTACGACACCGAGGCCCCAAGAAAGGGTGCTCATCAGAACAAGGAGTATCGTTTGGGAAAGCTGGCGCTCGTCCGTACAGTCAGGCGACAATGACGGAAAACCCTATTACGCGACTTGGTGCGCTGCACCGGGCACACGGTGGTACTGTATGACGAAGAGGGATAGTCCCTCATATCCCAACAGCACGTGTGGGTGCTCGGAACAAGCGAGATGTCTGTGAGCCCACGCCTTCGGAGTCACAGGTAGCCTGGAAGGGTTCATGCCTAGAAGCATCCCACGGCAGGACCCCAAAGACTACATCATCCAGGACAAACGTCACATACAGGTGCTCATATCACTCAGCTGACAATGAAGCGAAGACCCTGAGGCGTGATGAATGCGGCAAGCGGGGGAGCTGGGGAGGCCGACGGGACGCCCATGAGCCGCGTTCCAAGTCGGTAGCTGCGATGGACGACAGGGAATGCTCTGCGCAGCGCATCGAAACGAATTGGAAACGCGGGAGAGAGCGCCTTCAAGTATCAATAGCGGACCTCGCGCGGTCGGGGATAGGGAAAGACGAGCACGCTCGTGCACTACGCAACCTTATATGTTCCCGAGTTGCGATTGCGCAATCCACGCGCAATCGCACTGGCGACGCGCCCACCAGCACGAGCATCTCGTCACGAGGAGTTGCGTGATACCTGCGCCCCCCAGCACATCCAAAGGGGTGGATCATCGTAGACATATACGTGCTGCAGGTCGCGAAAACGTATGGGGGACTGCTGCAGGGGGCCCATCACCGACCCATCAGTCTGCAATGACCTGTCTTTGTCAGACTCAAATTAAGAAAAGCGTGTCCCCAGGTCCCGCGGTCCCGCGTCCTGAGTGGGCCCGGAAACGAGCGGGAACTCGGACGACTGCTCCCGCAATCTTGCATCTCCTGGAGAGCTCGCTCCGGATTCGAACAAGGCTACCAGGAGGACGATGAGCCCGAATTTACTATATATAAGTATGTATATTGTACCGGATTCGGAGCTCATTCGTGCATACGGGCATGGTGTCATTAAGGCCGCCGAATTGACGCCCACCCAGGAGACCCACTTTTAGCACCGAGCCCCGCCCGGGCGCTGCGGGACAACGCCACCTTACCTCTGGCCCCTGCCTCTCGTGCAGCTTCCTCCCTCGACAGATCGTCTCGCAATGGCCGCGCCAGCAGAAAAGACAACGTTGGACGTCAGCGCCGTCTATGTTATGGTCAGATCTGTGATGCTTCTTTGGTCCCGCCGTCAGCCTCATTTGGAATGAAATTACAGAACAAGACGCTTAGCGATGATATCGATAACATCTTGGCCATGCAAGGCGTTAGCTGGGTCAATCGAACGGCTATCAGTTACGCCACCATTACTCTCTACGTCAAGCACTACAAAGACGAGAATGACGTGGAGCACATCGACTCAGAGCAGACGCTCACTGGAGGTATCCCTGGGACGTCTGAGAATCGTATTCTGGACTATACAGATCGTGAACACTCCGATTGGGTTTTTGGCGCGGTCGTTGGTAAATCGCGAAGGATAAGGCCTGAGGACATCCCGGATGAGTTCCTGAAGACAGGCTGGCGACCTGATACGCACGAACATGGCGCCATCAATTCTTTGATCCAGAGTGACACCCCGAAGAGTAGGTATAGCTGGACGTCGGACGAGGTGTGTTGCCTTGCGAGTCTACATATCAGAACTGACCGAGTATGAGTAGGTCTGGGGCTTCCAAGATGTTCAAGAGGAAAAGCGCTACGTACGACTCATCAAGTTCACTGAAAAGCCCGGTGGAAAAGTCGTTCAAGCTCGTCTGGTTTACGACTATTGTGAGCTACTCGGAAATCTCCCAGCCTAGCCGGATATTGCTTACGGTTATCGCCCATGCAGACTCTTCGTACGGTTCTTGAACTTGACCAATGATCTCGCGAGACCAATTCAAAGCGAGAGGGGGCTTAGTCTACCGTAGAAAACTTGTAGTCGCTGTCGCTGTGCTATGGGGGTCGCTCTCGCTGAGATACGTAGCGTACCTCGTCCATTTTTGTACAATTATTGTAAGAGAGCATGAGGAAGTTTGTGATCATAATGATTAGAGAGAAACCCGCCTCGGATCTTGGTCCTCGATCTAATGAGGTGATCTGAGTCGCTGTAATCACGTGATTGTGTAACCACGCCCTAGGGTCCGCGGCGTTGTGCCAGTGAGACTCGGACTGACTTCGACAGAGTTGACAGAGGCGATGATGTCGAAATCTCTCAGCGAAAAGGCCAAAGGCAAACAGCGCGCCGACCCCGTAACCGAAGATCCACCTGAGCGCAGTGGGCCACGGCCTCCACGTGAACTGATGGTGCGATTCACCGAGGGTGTCGAAGACCTTGTCCTGCAGGTCGGAGAACATGATGCAGTGCGCGATGTGAAGGCAAAGGTACGCATGCTCACACATGCGCGCACCTCACGAATTGACATCTCTGCATGACCAGATACGAGAGGCGCGCCCACAATTGCAGCGCCGCCGTCTGCGTCTAATCCATTCCGGCCGGCTGTTGGCTGACGGGACGGAACTGGCTCTATGGCTGAGCTCTCTCGAAGAACGCCAGCGGCGCGCCGCGGCCAAGGATAAGGACAAGGATGAGACAGATCCACTTCTATCCCCTACTACGACAACTCCGGGAGGGTTTGGCTCTGTACCCTGGTTACATTGCTCGGTCGGCGCGCAGCTCTCCGAGGGAGAGGAGGAAGGGGAGGCCCAACCGCAAGTGCGTTTACCTTTGTCCGTTTGAAGCCGGGCCTATAGGCTGACAACTCTGTGCATCTCAGGAGGCGCAGATCAAACCTCTGCGCGGCTTTGACCGTCTCACTGCTGCAGGTTTCTCGGAGGAGGACATCCTGAATTTCCGGCGGCAGTTCCACTCGCGCTCGGCAGCAGACTATATTTCAACAGCTGAGTTTCCATCCGATGAAGAGTGTACGTTTTCCAATTTCCCTTTCGTCCCTCTTTTAACGTCCAGATAGACGAGGAGCATGCGCGCGCGTTGGAAGAGCAATGGATTGACGCGCTCGGCAATGGCAACGGGGCGGCAGGCGGCGGCTCGCCGGATAGCGAGGCGCGTGCGCGCGCAGTGCTCAACGGCATCATCATTGGCTTCTTTTTTCCACTGTTCCCATTTTTTTTCTTTCATGCGCAGAAGCCCGCTGCCTTCTGGGAGAGCGGGCACGCTCTCGAGACGCCGGAGAGCGCCGTTTTCTCGTAAGCATATCCTCACTACTTCGCAAAAAAGAGCTCATAGGATGTTGCATCGCTGGCAGACGGCGCATGCAAATGGGTATTGTTGTGGGCTTTATCGTGAATGTCATATTTGGGGTGTGGCGATACCTCTGGGGTTCGCTGTAGGAGTGCTTTCTTTGTGTCATCGCTTTGCTATGCCAGTCGTGATCTTAATCGTTTCGTCAATGCTAGATCGTTCGCAATTCAATAATATGGTTTCATGCGGCTTCTTTGACGGTTAGGCAATGCACGGGGTATTGAATATGGTGAATATCGAGAATTCGTACAATACACAATGTCCGAGTCGTTCCTAGGATAGCGAGGGATAGCGTAACATGCGTAACAGACAGCTCCACAACATATGTATCAACTCAGATCACATCCCCCAGCCGCTTAAGCATACACAAAATCAAACACCATGTACAGGGTGGCTCACGCGGGCAAGTTCTCCTTATCGCCCAGGATGCCTCGCGTAGGGCTTTCGACGCGCTTGCCTGGACTGCTAGGGGTACGCTTCGCTCCTGGACTGCTTGGCGCGCGCTTCGCGCGAGGGCTGCCCCCGCGCTCCGCCTCGAAGCTGTCCTCGTCGAGTCCAACGGCATCCCATCTCTCGTCGAGCAAGCTCGGCTCTGGGCGAAGGTCCATGCGTACGGGCGACTCAACGATCGGTGGGAGCCGCATCGTGCCGAGCTGCGACGCGCCACGCGCGCCGACCGAGGCCGTGCTGGTGCCGAGGCTTGCGGTGAGGGAGTCGAATTTGGTGACAAATGCGGCGAGCGCGCGGCGCTCGCCCTCGAGCTGCTGGCGTGCGCGCTTCTCGCGCTCCAGTGCGCGTGCGAGCTCTTCAGCGAACGCATCCGCCTCTTTGCGCTTTGCTTCTTCGGCTGTGAGCTTCGCACCCCACTCCCGCTCAACATCTTCGCGGACCGCACGCAGCGGCGCCCCGAGGTTGTCTTCGTAGCCCTTCACTACTATCTCAAGCTCGCGGATGCTGCGCGCCTGGTCCGCAAGCAGGCGGTCTTTGTCGTCTTCGGGTGCGTCCGGCGGTAGTGCGGGTCGGGCCTGCAGCGCAGCTTCGAGAGCAAGGATCTGCGTCGCCTGCGAATCTATCGCGCGTCGAGCGGTGAGGAGCTCTTGTTGGAGCTACGACAGCACGGGTAAGTTGAATAGCAAGAGCAATGGAGGGACTACGAGTAGCATACCTGGTATGGCGTCATGTCGAAGTCGACCTTGGAGGGACTCGCAGGGCGCGACTCGTCCCCGCGGTTCTCGTCGACAGTCTGGCTCGTCAAGATGAGGTTTGTGAGCTGCTTGATGCGCGCGTTGAGGTCTCTCATCGCTTTGCTCTCGTCCAGTTGCTGCATCGCATGTCAATATTCTCCGTAACGTGAAGTAGATCAGGCTTTCCTCGCGAGCAGAAAGGCGGCGGGTCTTCCCTGGCGCCTCCGCGTCTTTCTCCTTCTCCACAAGGCGCTTCTTGAGCTCCTCAATCTCCTGCCGGTACCGTTCGAGCAGCGCGTCCGTATCTACTATTTCCCTCTTCTTCGCATTCAGCTGTACTTTCTTGATCCGTTGAGCAAAAAGTAGGGTGCTCGTTGTCTCTGATACGGCATTGATGTCCGGGTTGAGCGTGCAGATGACCGAAATCCGTGCGTCTCCCGAGAGGGATGGTTGCAGCATGCGGGTGAGCTTGGAATTTCGGAACGGTACGTGGTCGCTGAAACGTGCATCAGTAAATGATTATAGCAAGGAAGCGCATCACATACTTCTTCCCCTTGGAAGCATTCTCAGCAAGAGTACCAATGACGCTCCCAAGGGTAAGCAAGCTAGAGACTGATGTAAGTCGAAGTCCGCGTACTAAGGGTCAGAACGAACCTCGTGTTAATGAATTTTCCCTCTCGTGTACGCTCCTTGTCTGAAGTCGCCTTTTCAGACCCGGCCAGGTCAATCAGGCTCAACACGCTCGTTTGGACGCTTCTGCCTCCGATCGACTGCAGACGTGGTCCGCCAGGTGTGGGTGGACGCGATGGTATGCCGCCGGGTGTTTGGCGGCCGCCACTGGTGTCCCCACGCTCGCGGCTCTCGATCACAACGCGGAAGACGCTGTGGCTACGGCTACTCCGGTCGTTCCAGTCCGTACTGGCGGTACGGCGCGCAGCCCATCCGCGTGCAATGACCTCCCGCACGCCCGCAAGGCTCGTAACAACCTCTTCACGCAGCGGTGCGAGCCACACGTTCGCACCGCTGCCCTGCAGCTGCACAGCGGGCGCGGAAGACGGTGCAAGCAGGTCGAATATCGTCTCGTTGTAAATCTCAAGGTATGAGCAACGCAAGAGATATTCGCGTGAAGGCGTACGCCGGATACACGCGAAGACGTCCTTCATCGCGCGTGGAATGATTCCGGGTTGCTCATCGTCTCCAGACTATGCACAATACTATATCAGCAGAATAGGGGTGCTGATTGAGGCGGCGTACCAATGTGAAAGTTTTACCACTGGCCGTTTGGCCGTATGCAAAGACGACAGCATTATATCCGTCCATGGCCGCGCATACATGATTCCGCGCGACTGCGTTGTAGACCGACTTGTTATCCGAGCCACTTAAGATCTCGTCGAAGTGGAAGACAGGAGGCCCAGTCGTCGTGCTGCGGTGATGCTGGGAAAGGAGTTTGATTGCTTTGGCATTTATTTCGGTTTCCCATGCCGATGCTGCGTCCGAAGGGCGCACGCGGATAGAAACAAGGACTTTATCGTCTTTCTGGCTGTTTGTGTTGACGCGGAGGAGATTTTCGTCCACTTCACCAGAGATATCAGCAGCGTCAACGGTTTCCCAGTCTACAAGGACTTCTTCCGGATCTACCCTGCTGACATCCATTTCGCTGCGATCATCCCGGTATGGATCGTCCTCTCCCTGCCGTGGTGTGCCTGGAGTTCTTGGTCTTGACGGTGGCCGTTTGGTCGGGGTCCCGGGTGCGGAGGGAAGAGCTGGTGGTTTGGTTTGTACCTTTGTCCGTGTGCGTGCCTCCGATGAGAGTGCTGCTTTAAACTTCTTGGCAGACGATAGAGCATTGATTGGTGTAGCTGCGCGCGAAGGCTCCGACGAGGTCGAGGAGGCGAGGATGCGCCTGGGAGTGAATAGAGAACTTGGACGTAAGAGTCGCTTCGCCGTTGATGATTCGGATGAGCTTTTGGAAGATATTGAAGCCATGGTAGTCGGTTTAGACTGCGTCCAGTCTGTCTCCAACTCTCGGAGTCGGCGCTGCGTTCGCCGCTCGGCGCCCGGTCAGATCAACCGTGGGAAACCCCGGCACGCGAGCTAATCACGTGATCGCGTCTGGCAGATCCGATGGCACTGCCCGCACGCCAGAATACCTACCGGAAAAAACCCGTGAAAATCGTTGGCGCGGCTGACTCATCCGGTTACAATACATACTTAGGAAGGATCCTATGAAAAAAGTTTAAATTTAGTGCAAAAAAGCCGTCAAGATTTTAAATCCATAGCTCAAAACAGGTCACGTTGTGAAAAGTTTTAGACTCCAGGACGGCTCCCTGCCCAGCAGATTTCCGTATGCATATGAAGCAGCTATTCCGGCGATTCCCACGGGTTTTTCCCGGTAAGTATTCTGGCGTGCGGGCAGTGTGGATATGCTAAAGTCCTGCAACTTGGATCGGCTTCTACCTCGTCAGAGATATATCCATGTTTCCACAGCCGGATGAATTGCAGATAGCCTGGACCAGGGATTATTGCCCTACTTATTATCGGACAGTATACGTTGTTGGAGGATAGGTGTATTGCAGATAAGCTCAATCGACTTCGGCTTCTTGGACTGAAAAAGTAACAGAACGACTCTGCGGCGCCCTATAGCGAGCACATTCACTGGACAGACGTGACTTGAGTTCACACCTGCATTTGATCCAGAATCCAAAAAAAATCGTCATCGTCATATCCCGGGCTATCTGTCGGCGGAGCAGTCATGAAGTGTGCGCCGCAGTCCAGGACTGCATCAGTGGCAGCAGTCCCGGGTATCTAGGGTTTCTTCAACTCCAGTATCAAGTTGTGACTCTTACTCGGTGGCGCGGAAGCATGCGCGAACTGTATCAAGCGGTCTGTTGTGCGCGATGTATTAGGTACCAATGTAGGGTCGTAACACTCATCGGTCAAAAATACGGAATAAAACCTATCGTACACCTCTCCAAGACGTAAAACACATGTAAGATAGCGAAGCGTAACCCGACGGTCTACGTGTCATGCCTACGTGCTGCTAATGAGAATCAAGACTTTTCGTTCGTCTCCACCGAACGCGTCTCGGATGACCCAAGGACCTTCTCCTCGTCGGTAGGTGTAGGTACTGAACCACCCTCTTCGTTACCCTCCTCAAAGGCGGCTTTGTGCTTCTCAAACTGTAGTCCGTGGTTCCTATGGTGGTTATAGAACAGATCGGCACTCGCAATATGGGGTTTGGAAATAGATTGAAGACGTACTCTGGCCCAATGATAGTGATGATGATCACAAATGCTGCGACGACGCCGATGAGGATTCCCTGCACAGTAGCGTAGTCGGGTACGTCCTGAGGTTTACCGTCTGGGCCAGTGATCGTCGTCCTAATGTTATCTCCGCCTGTTGCTTCGATCTGTGACGATGCAGACGAGACCATCTACCGTACCCAAATAGTCAATCAGTCAATCCAAAGGATATAGTAGAGGAAAGCGAAAGGAACGCACATTTCCGAGCTGATATGCTACGCCTGGGAACGTCGCACGGAAGCCAGGTGGGCTCATCTCGGCCAGCTGGATCGGAATGACACCCCACGCGCCCTGGACACCAAATTGCACCCAAAATGCGCCGGCAGAGAGCGCACCGAACGTAGAGGGAAGGATCCAGAGCGGAATGAATGCTCCAATGAGTAACACAAACAATATGATGGTAAGCCGACGACCAATGTATTGAGACACAGCCCCGGCAATTGCGCCGCCACTGTGGCGTAGACGTAGGTTAATAAAAACGCGCGGAGGAGATAGATAGGGCTATACGCACGCGATAGCCCCACAATTGCCGATGATGGTCGCGACAGTCGAGTGGTAATTATCGAAGCCCTTGGTTTTCGTGAGGTAGGTGGGGTACAAATCCTGCGACCCATGAGAGAGGAAATTGAAGCCTGCACCACAATTCGTTATCAGTTATATCCAATCGCCGACCGAGATACCCGCGCACCAGTCATGAGCAGCACAGCGTAGATGCAAAGAACCCAATGCTTCTTAAGCATTGCGCTGGTTTGGTGCATGAATACCTTGGTCTTGTTCTTCGTCGTTGTACCGTGAGCGCGCTCCTGGGCCTTGGCACGAAGGAAGATTTCACTCTCGGGAACCATGGCACGGATAACGGCAGCGAAGGCAGACATCCCTGCGGCGGCCCAGAAGAGCGTGCGCCATGTCGTTGATGTCTCGGGAACCAGGCGCAGATTCATGACAGCTGCGAACAGGTAGCCAACGGCATAGCCCTGTTGCAGAACACCGGATGCGAGTCCGCGGACCTCAACAGGAAGGTTCTCGAGTGCGGTGGCGGATGCAAGACCCCATACACCGCCCATCGCAACACCAAACAGAGATCGGACGGCGAGAAATTGTTTGAAGGTCTGGACAAACCCAGAGCCGAGCTCAAGCGCCGCGCAAAGAAGCAGATTGATCACGAGAGGCCATTTCCTTCCGTAGCGGTCAGATATAATGCCAAAGACGACCTATGGTGATAAGCAGCCATCAGCACTCTCCGGATACACAAGCCAAGATCAGATGGTTGTGCTTGCAGCAATGCGGATCAGGCGTGGAAGGCAGAAATTCCCACCGCCATATGCCCGCCGGCTGTACTGCCGTTGCTGGCAGACATGACCCCCCGCATATTGGGTAGGCCAAGAGGATTCTGCGGCAGTCATTCGAAATTGAAAGCGAAAGCGCTGTACGGACAACGGCGCGCTAGGCGTGGTGCGCGCATGGGACGTGGGAGGCACGTGATGGAGAAGCACTCACAGCGCCTACGGATCGGAACAGAAGGGTCAAGGTGATGGCCGTGGTCTGTTATAAGTGTATAAACGTCATCGGTGTGAACGGGCGCGGTGAGATCGGGACGCAACTCACGATTGATGATGTCTTGTCTTTGTGGAACTGGTCTTGCAGACGGGTCACACTCAGCGACACGCTGAAGAAATCAACCGCATCGCATGTCCAGGCGAGCCATCTGCCTTGCGCGTCAGCTTCCATACGATGGCTCACGATAACAAACGTGCGAACCCGGACCAGAACTGGGCCCACTGGACCCACGAGATGGAGAGCAGCGCCTCGAGGAGCGGCCTGTAGCTCGCATCGCGTACTTGGCGGCGTGGAACGAGGCTGCGGATGAAGTAGGGCGCCATCTGGGATGTGCGCAAGCGGAGGCCGGTGAGGGGGAGCCGCGGGGCTCCAGTGGATATGGGATGTCCACTTATATACGAAGTTTTCGACGCTGAGATCTGAGACCCGGGAAGCTGGAAATCTGTCCAGAGCGAGGCTTCTTGATCCATAGTCGACATGCCTTATATGGAAGCTCACATGAGCGAACACCAATCGCACCCCGCGCTCGCCCCACATCTGTGCCTGGGGGTAATGGCTAAGCGACAGACGGACGGTGCAAACGACCGCAGCTTGACCGATGCGGGAACGACACGGGGCGCATCATGCGCACACGGCTCATCATCCCAGGCATCCTCCTTCCAAACCCCCGGGCGCACTGTCACTGTCAGAATTGCAGCCCTGTGCGTAAAAACCCTGACCAGCGGGCGAAGATCGATATCCGCCATGATGCATGATAGAGCGTTTCAGCGCACCTCCGTCTTCAACGCTTTTCCTGTACATCTGAGCGTCAATATACTCGATAGAAGTGAGAAACCGCGTGTGAGAGTATTAAAATGTTGAAAGAAGTTCCGTAATCGGGTCTGTCTGTCCATTTGCCGATCGGCATGCACCACGCGTGGTTGCTACATGAATAAGCTACACCTCTGCTCTGGGTAATAAGAGTTCTGTTTCCGAACCTTCCGGCACCGGGTTATAAGCTGGATGCCTGCAGTTCCCTTGGGGTGCGCGAAAAGATGGCCGGATGGGCGACGGCTGCGTGATATAGTGAAGAGTATCTCGGTGAATTGCCCCTATACTCGCCTTAGCGCGTGTAGAGGCTTCGAAGAAGCTGTCATCGAACGCTCGTGGGTCGTCCATTCCCTCACGGGGGTACTGCTGGTGAAGACGCCGTTTCCACGCTAATTCATGGACAGACGGAATCGGAAGACCTTGGAGCGGCCAGATGAAATGGCGTGGACATCTAAACATCTGTGGGAAGGCATGACGTTGGTTCCAAACCAGGAACGGGCCACGCGAGAAGTTGCGAAGGTCAGCGAAGGTTGTAAATTGAGACATGGGAATTATCACCTCTCTATCACCTCTTCTGCGCCACAGAATAAGAGGACAACAGTTACCAGGCTCTCTCTTCGAGATCGCGTTTCGGGAGCGAAGAAGGCAGGCAGCAACGCAGACTCGAGGGCAATGTTAGAATAAGCTACAAAGTTTGTGCAGACGCGCAGAGGCCACAAAGCTATTTCATGAAGCTCGGGTGTACACCTCGATAAACGCCCGCATGTCAAAGAGATAGCTCGTTTGACAGTCTCCGGCACATGTCGCTCAGGGTACTTTGGGGGTGTAATTTGTCAGTAGCCGCTGACAACCAATCTTTACAATGTCCCGAGACGCGTGACGATTCCCACCACCACTCTCGCGCCGATGAGCATATAAGCAGATAGACACTTGAGAGAAGTTGGTGGCGCTGGTGGCGTCGTTCTTGATCATATGGAGAAGAGTCCAAACAGGTCCTTTCGCAAAGATAAGTAGATGCTTGAGGATCGGCGCGTGCGCAGAGCGAGATTGGACGGGTGTAGGCCGGGCTCGTAATTGGCCAACTGTGGCGGCGGGAGAGCTCTACCAGGCGGGCGCCAATGTATCTTCACGCATTTGAGCGAAAACCTGCGAATTAGGTAGGTTGACTTAGCGCAATATCATCCGAAACACTTGCCAGTCCAAAGGCGGAAGTTATAGAAACGTATGCGGAACAGCACCTTCAGCCCCGCTCCATCTCCACCAGAGGAAAGATGCGATCTCGGAACTGCTGCAAAAGTCGTCGTGATCTCCTAGCCGACGGAAGATAAGCCGGGCCGGATATGAGCAGCAGAACCGAAGCCAAGAGCAACGAGTGCCCACCTCATCTAACAAAACGCGGCGCCTGACGTTGTGCGTTATGTAGTGCCACTAGTGTAGCAATCAGAGCGTCAAGATGCTCTTGCGTTCGAAACAGAGCCGTCCTGTGACCTGTGTACGTCCCGCGATAAGCAGCTCCTTCTGGAAACCGGGTTCCCGCCTCAACTCCATCCCACGACACGGGGTAGCCGTACCAGGAGGACCGGGCCTGTTGCGAGGGCCACCAGCTCGTCGAAGTTCAGGGAGATTGATGAACCGGAATCGAGAAAGGCAATTTAATGAGAACGAGGGTCTTGTCTTGTAAGAAGCCACTCGGAATGAGGAGAATCCCGGTTAGCTGCTGTCGTGATATCTAGAAACTGAATCTTGACATGAATGTATGTGGATATCCACTTCTCTGTCGCCCTGGTGTCACATTTACTTCGCCGGCGACGTGATCGGCCTTTCGGTCATGGTTCTCGAGGTCGAGTATCCACGGCACATCCACGGCGTAAGTCATGAGATGTTGCAAGACGGACGTCTAGAATTGGCACTGCGAAGTTGGGGCTGTGCGATGAGAAAAAAACTATGTAACAAGGACATCCAGACGGTTACTAGATAACAAGTTGCTGAGCGACTGGTGGGGAGCCTGTAAGTCACGGGCGGAGCAAGCCTGGGGCGAGCCGAGGAAACCGAGGCCAAAGATCAGCTAAAGCGAGCCTCAAGTACTGGCCCTGAATATTGAAAACAGCGCGCAGATTCGATGGCCACTGGCGCAGCCACCGGCAGCTTGCCAGGGCAGGCGCATGGAGAATCGAGCGCCTGTCAAGCTGTATCAAATGCAAGGACCAGGCGAGCCACTCAACTAGCACTGCTAGCCACAGTCAGTGCCTGATCATGTGCGTGTGCCTGCTTTTGCATGTCCTGCTCCTCTCGCATCATTGTACCCTCCTGCTTCGATTGATCGCCCGCAGCTCCTCGTCCTGTGCGTTCAGCCTCGTCCGCGTCTCGTCGTCCACCTGGTCCTCCTCTGGTCTGACCTTGTAACCAAGTGCGCGCTTAACCTGCCCGACATAGCCTGCATCGCCGACGCTGCGCCGCGCGATGAGTTGCATCCTGCGGTGCCTGGGTGTCCACTTGTCGAGCACAGGCGCAGGGAAGCCGAGCTTTGCGCGGCGGCGGGTCGCGGTTAGCACCTCCCCGCGCCACTCGCGCTGTCTCTCCCGCCGGATGTTGGCATCGCGCGCGCGGCGGGCGGCAGCGAGCTGCCGCAGGAGCTTCGGGGGTGTTTGCCGTGTCGCCCGCGCACTATCGCGCTCGAAGATGCCTTGCAGGAATTTCAAGCTCGCGTCTAGAGGCGCTGTCCACTTTGTAAGCCGCGGTCCACCAAACGTGGGCACGAAACGCGAGCCAGCCGCCATGAGAGCATCCTCAAATCCGGCCTCTGCTTCCATATCCGCTCGACGGGACGAGAGCCGCCGCTGCTGCGCGACGTGTTTGGCCCGTCCTAAGCGTCGTTTGTGAATCATCCCTGATATATGCGCGGGTTGCGGTTTCAGACGTGGCAGGGGGCCGTTGTATATCGACGGCTTGAAAAAGCCGCCCGTCACGATGGGCCGGCTGATGAGACGATGTTGCCAAGCCTGGGAAGAGCTCAGAAAGGCTGAAGAAAAGAGTATAGCACCACATACAAGGGCTTCATTTACGATACGCGCCATCCTGTGGTGTTCTCGTCGGGCAACGATCAAGCGTTCGTATCGCTCGAGGACGGCTTGCAGGTGCTCGTCACCCCGTTTCGCCTGATGGAAGAGGTCAAGCCACTATTGAATACAAGGGGTGAGCCGAAGGAAGCCGGAAATATAAGGTTGGGTCCGTACTCGGTATCCTTTTTCGAGCTGGGCTTTGGTGAGCGCAGGGCTAGTCAAGTGACGGTGCTTCTGGAAGAGCTCCTGTATGCGTGACCGCACCTACTCAATAGTCAACTTGATGACCACCTTTTGTAAGGCCACGACGTACGACTGGCCCTGGAGACGCACGCAAAAGTCCCCTGTAAAGTCCCCACAGTGTTGGCGCACGATGTGCCGCAAGACAGTAAAACGGCGTGCGTGGCCGGACGGAGCGGAGCCCTGACACGATGCGCGCGACGTCCTGTCTGCGGGCCAGAGATGCCCCGGTAGGCTGCCATGGGGTTGGTGGTAGTGGCTTGTTGGACACAGCGACAGCGCTGGGCATCGAAATGGAGAATGGAGGTGGTTACGAGTCAAGTAGACGCGGTTGCACGGGCAGTGGCCACGGCGGAAGGAGTTCGGAGACGCGGAGCGCTTGCATGGCACATGGGGTCACGATGTGACTCCTTCCGTGAACCTAATTCGAGTCCACCACCTTCACTCTCCCTGCCTCTGGCATTGCGCACTATAACTCGCCATGGCGTCCAATAAGAATAAGCTCGCCTTCTTGTCTATGCCTGCGCCGGCATCCTATGTCGCCGGTCTTGGTCGAGGGTGCGTGCTGGTTACCCTGTCGCGTCAAATCTTGCTCATATCTATTTCAGTGCCTCTGGCTTCACGACACGTTCGGATATTGGTCCTGCACGAGAAGGTCCCTCTGCAGAAGTCGTCGCGTGCGTAACATTCTATCCAAGCCACTCCGTTGCTGATATCGTGCACAGTGAGGCGCAAGCCCGGCGTGGCGAGGAGGCCGAAGTCGACCCAGATCAGTTCCAGGACCCCGACAACGAGTACGGCCTCTTTGCCGGCACCACATACGAAGCTGATGACGAGGAAGCGGACAAGATTTATGACCTAGTCGACCAAAACATGGACGCGCGGCGGCGCGCGCGGCGTGAAGCTCGCGAGGAGGCAGAGCTCGCGAAACACCGCGCAGAGCGGCCAAAGCTGCAGCAACAGTTTGCGGATCTCAAACGCGGGCTTTCAGTCGTCACGGATGCGGAGTGGGAGAGTATACCTGAGGTCGGAAACCTCACGAGGAAGAAGCGGCGACGGGACGAGCGCATGTTTGCAGTACCCGACAGCATTATCGTTGGCGACCGGGCAAAGGGCGAGCTTGAGAACTCGCTGGATGCTCAACAGCAGGTGCGTGGCATAAAATCCATAAACCAGGGTCCTTGTTGAACGATAAATACAGGAGCATGGTGGATTTGAGACGCCAGCAGACTCCGGCACGCTCACCAACTTTGTCGAGATCGGTCAGGCGCGAGACAAGATCCTGTCTCTCAAGCTCGACCAAGTCAGTTTTCCTGTCTCTCGTGTCTCTATGTGCGACTGACCACTCTGTAGGTTTCAGGCACCTCCACAACATCTGGATTGTCGACATCCATTGATCCGAAAGGGTACCTTACCTCGCTCGATAGCCAAGTCATCAAGTCCGAGGCGGAAATTGGCGACATCAAACGCGCGCGCATGCTGTTCGACTCCCTCATTAAATCCAATCCTAAGCACGCGCCAGGATGGATCGCGGCCGCTGCGTTGGAGGAGCACGCTGGGCGCATGGTGGCTGCACGCAAGCTTATCAAGCAAGGTTGCGAGCAGTGCCAGAAAAGTGAAGACATATGGTTAGAAGCTGCAAGACTGCATGTATGCCGTCTCTACAACATTGGACTATCGTATACTGATAGCACCTTGATAGCAAAACGACGACGCAAAGGTTATTCTTGCCAATGCCGTGCAACACGTAGGCCAGAGTGTCAAAGTCTGGCTAGCAGCGGCGGATCTTGAACACGATGTCAAGGCCAAGAAGCGCGTGTTGCGTCGAGGTACGGTTATCCCCCGCCAGTACTCAGGCAGATCCTCATCCTATTACGTAGCTCTGGAACATATCCCTAATTCGGTCCGCCTCTGGAAAGAGACTGTCAACCTCGAAACCTCGCCCGCCGACGCACGTATTCTACTCTCGCGCGCCGTCGAACTCATTCCTCTCTCCGTCGAACTCTGGCTCGCCCTTGCACGTCTCGAAACACCCGAAAACGCTAAAGCCGTCCTCAACAAGGCGCGCAAGGCAGTACCAACTTCCCATGACATCTGGATTGCCGCCGGCCGCTTGATCGAGCAAGAAGCCTACGCTGCAGAACTATCCGAGGAGAAGCGCGTAGAAAAGCTCGAACGCGTAGACAACACCCTCGTCGCCGCTGTGCGCGCGCTACGCGCGCACGGCGTGCTGTTGACGCGTGAGCAATGGCTGAAAGAGGCGGAGCGATGTGAAGCTGAGGGCGCGCCGAGGACGTGCGAGGCCATCGTCGCAGCGACGGTGGCGATGGACGTCGAGGAGGAAGATCGGCTCGCAACATGGCTGGGCGATGCCGAGGCCGCCGAGGCTCGCGGACGCGTGGGCACCGCGCGGGCGGTGCTTGCGTACGCGTTGCGTGTGTTCCCCGACCGTCGGGACCTGTGGCGTCGTGCTGCAGATCTTGAGAAGGCGCATGGAACGCGCGAGAGCCTTGACAAGCTGCTCGCACGGGCGGTCGACTGCTGCCCTCAGGCCGAGGTACTCTGGCTCATGTGGGCGAAGGAGAAGTGGCTCGGCGGTGACGTGCCTGCTGCGCGTGAGGTACTCGAGCGCGCGTTCGTGAAGAACTCGGAGAGCGAGCAGATCTGGCTCGCTGCGGTCAAGCTCGAGGCTGAAAACGGCGAACTTGGCGTCGCACGCGAGCTGTTGGTTCGTGCGCGGACGGTAGCAGACACCGAGAGGGTGCGTTGTCGCCTCTGACCATTTACACCGCAAAGTTGACTGTTCTCGCAGATCTGGATGAAGTCGGCCGTCTTTGAACGACAACAGGGCCAAACGGAGCTTGCGCTGTCGACTGTCTCCACGGCCCTCTCCAAATACCCGAAGTTCGCGAAGCTCTACATGATCCAAGGCCAGATACATCAAGCCGCCAAAAATTATCCTGCAGCTCGCGCGGCCTTCGCTGCAGGGCTCAAGGCCGTGCCGAAGGACATCACGCTCTGGGTGCTTGCAAGCCGACTCGAGGAAGCCGATGGGAAGAGCATTCGTGCCCGTGCACTGCTCGAAAAAGCGCGGTTGGTCAACCCGAAGAGCGATGTACTCTGGGTGGAAGCAGTCGGCGTCGAAGAACGCTCAGGCGCCGCGGGCAAGGCGTTGCTCGCGCGGGCGCTGCAAGAGTGCCCGACGTCCGGCCCACTGTGGTCGATGGCCATCTGGGCCGAGGCGCGACCCCAGCGGAAGGCACGGAGCGTAGACGCATTGAAGAAGTGCGCAGACGACCCGGTGGTAATCTGCACGGTCGCACGGCTCTTCTGGGCGGAGCGCAAGATCGAGAAGGCGCGGCAGTGGTTCGGCCGCGCAGTGAGCGCGGACCCGGACCTGGGCGACGCGTGGGCGTGGTGGCTCAAGTTCGAACGGCAGCACGGGACGGCGGCGCACCGGGAGGACGTGGCGACAAGGTGCGCGGCCGCGGAGCCGCACCACGGGGTAGCGTGGCAGCCGATAGCAAAGGACGACAAGAACCGGGGCAAGGTCACCCGCGAGATCCTCGAGCTCGTCGCCGCCGCGTTGCAGTGAGCGTGGCCGCATGGCCTACAGACCTGTCTCGAGCTTGTATGTACGATTGATTCCATTCACCGCAGTCGCAGAATATACGCTTTCATGGTACGATGACGTATGTCTGTCTGCAGCGGATCGCGGATTCCAATCGAAGCTCGGGGAGCTCGGGCGAGCGCGATGCATACTTAAACATCGTCCTCCCCCGTCCCCACTCTCTCCTTTGGTTGTCTTCAGACTACCTCTCTCCGCCTTCATCCTAGGCATTCCTTCCAGCTTCCAGCCCCTTCCGCTCATTTGTCTCTCCCATCTTCCTAATCATGAAGTTCACAGCCAGTCTCTTGCCTTTTTCCATTTTGGCAGCTGTCGCCCATGGCCGCCCTATACCCCGCGACATTAGTGGTGTGTAGCACGTCCCGCCGCGCTCCTCACGCACACTGACAGTATCTTTACCCCCAGACACCGACGTTCTGAATTTTGCTCTGACCCTCGAGCACCTGGAGAACGCGTTCTACTCCGAAGGGCTCTCCAAGTTCACCCAACAGGATTTCATCGACGCGGGTTTGGCGGACTGGTCGTACGGCCGCATCAAACAGATTGCCGCTCACGAGGCCGAGCATGTCCAATTTTTGCAAGAGGCTCTCGGGGATAAGGCCACCAAACCTTGCACGTATTCGTTGTATGTGGATGTGGTCTTTTTTTTCAATGTCTTCCTCACGTTGAGTCATCCAGCCCTTACACGGACCCCAAGTCTTTCGTGACCCTCAGTCATGCGCTTGAGACTGTTGGTGAGCAACCCATTCACTGATAGTGTCCCGCAGTGCCGTGACCTCACGCCAGGTGATTCGGCATACATTGGGGCATCACGGTTCGTTCAGAGTAAAGTGCGTCTCGTCTTTTTCTCAAACAGCCGAAGCGGAAGCTCACCTGGAGCATCTAGGATACCCTCGTCGCCGCTGCGACGATCCTGTCGGTCGAGGCACGTCACTCTGCCTGGCTTGACTCTGCTGTCCGCAAGGGCAGCCCTTGGAGTAGCTCCTTTGACGTGGGTACTTTATATAACTATCGACCGAAACTTTTGGCTGACTTTCGACTCGAGACCCCCCTTGACCCGGACCAAGCCTTCACGCTTGCGTCCAGCTTCATTACGTCTTGTCCCTCCGACAATCCCAAACTCCCAGCCACTGCGTTCGCTGCGCTTACTCTCCCAGATCCCGCTAGCGCCATGCCAGGCTCGACGACGCCGCTCCACTTCGCACTTCCCGACGGGTTTGACCGTTCCACAAAATTATATGGTGCATTCCTGAGCGGACAGAATGCTGTCGTCGTGCCTCTGGGTGATGACCTGAGTGTCAGCATCCCTGGGGAACTCCGCGGTGTGGTCTATCTTCTTGTCACAACCGACGCCGACGGCGTCGCTGACGATAAGACGATTGCCGGTCCGGCTCTTCTCGAGTTCTCGTTCAATTCGAATGGGGACTTTGAAATCCTGCCCTTCTAGGTAGTGGGCGTGGAATGTATGTATCTGCGGGTACGACTGCGGACTCGGACTCGAATCGGCGTAACGATTATCTTGTATTCACATAACGGTACATGATGAGGTTGGTGTTGAATGTGACGTTGATGTTGATGGCCATTTTCGGTTCGTTGCGGTCAGAAACTGTTTCAAGGAGCGCTCGGACACGTGGCTGATACGGAGACTTTTCACGTGCCTCAGTCCAGCTTGCTGCGGGGAAACCGGCATACTTATTCACCGAATACTTATTCACCGAGAGACTAGACTCCGAGTCCTCTTTGTCGCTGCTGCGCACGATGATGTCTCGGATCGACATGCATAACATCTCTGGTTGCCCCTGCTCAACAATCGTCCTGCTGGACCGGGCAGGATACGGCTTCCTACCGGACTTAAGTACTGCTAGCCACAGACCGGCGCGCCAAGCATTATGCATATTCACTGGCATCCGACAGTCACACGTTTGACCACGCGGCGCGACGCACCCTCGGTGACTCGGAAGGCGCTCGACTCTGATCTTTGCGTGCGTTCATCGACATCTCCGACAGAAACCCTCCAGGTAGACGCTGTAATCGGCCACTTTGTCCACTGTCTGTGCCGACCTTTCTGCGGGTGCTGTCCGAGCCTATCGGAGATGATGGCAGATTACTCAGGGGATAGGGCGAGCGGAAGATCCTCCATCAGTGACGGCCCATCCCTGGCTGAAGACCCTCTGGTACGCAGAGAGCCTAAGAAGAATAGAAGGAACCAGAGAAAATTCGAAAGTGAGTGATCCTTTCTAGTGCTCCGCTTGTTCCTAGGATTGACGTGCATGCTGCCGGTCTGTATCAGACGGCTCAAGCTCGCCGAATGACGAACCCCTGCCGGCAGGCAGGCCACCTCCCACACGCGGGTCTCTGGCACCACGACCTAAAAGGAGGAGCGAACCCCGAAGGGAGCGAGGTGAGCTGCAATAATACATTTTTGTCTTCGTCTCTTAAAACACTGAATCAACCGATAGGACTACTAGGCACCAATCCGCGGATCACTATGAACGAGCTCAATGACGATGTTCTCTTGGAGATATTCGCGTCGTGCATCTCCCCTGACAGTAAAAGTTCCTGGTTCCAGCAAGGCACATGGTTGAGGCTCGCTCGCGTTTGTGTACGGTGGCAGTCCCTTCTGCTTTCCTCCGCTTCCCGCCTAGACTTGCATCTCTTCTTCACGAACCGCTCGCCCTTAGCAAGTATGCTGGCTTCTTTACCACCGTTCCCCATCGTTATGGAGTATGATCATCGCGCAACGGTGGCCGAGAAACGAGATATGGCAGACACCTCGGACGAAGATGATCCCGAATATGAGGACGAGTCGATACACCTTCTGCTCAGGCATTGCCAACGCTTGAAAAGCATTGGACTTCACGCGGTGCCTCTCCGAAATCTGGAACGCTTCGTTAACACCCTAGATGATGCATTTCCGCTGTTGGAAAGGCTCCTTTTAGAATCAAGGTATCTGGATTCAGGCCGGGGCCCTACCCTGCCCGCGGCGCTTCAGGCCCCGCATTTACGCCAGCTCTGGCTATCGGGCGTTTCGCTTCCGAGAGGATTGGCGCTACTCGCTTCAACTACTGATCTTGTTATCCTTCACCTCGACTGCATCCAGGACTCTTCTCTTCTTCCTCCAGATGAGCTGGTGGAGCGGCTGTCGACCATGCATCACCTCCGAGACTTGCTTATCCAATTCCTTTCCCCCACTCCCCGCGTTGCCTCTTCAGGATGGCTGTCCCATACCTCCACGGCGCGCATCGCTCTCTCCAGCCTGGAGCTGCTCGCGCTCAAAGGCTCGAGTGAATACCTGAACAACTTTTTAACCCGTGTCAATGCCCCACTGCTCAAGCAATTCCGCATCACACTCTTCAATCAGCTCACTTTCTCCCTTCAGTCACTGCCACAGTTTATCGCGACAGCAAGCGTCATGCAGAAGCACAGCGATATGACCATCGCTTTCCGCGAAGGCTCCATGGTCATCATGTCCCATGTCGACCCTCGGCCTGATGAAGGTTATCTCTACGTGACCGTCCCATGCCGCCGGTTCGACTGGCAGGTTTCCTGTGCAATGCAGATCTGTGCCGCGCTTCGGCCTATGCTCTCAATCTCTCAGAATCTTACCCTGCAGCTGAGCGCATGGCGCTGGTGGTGGAAGAATCAGGCCGAAGCCGAACGCGACTTGTGGCGCGGGCTGTTGCAGCCATTCGGAAGTGTGAGGCAACTCACGGTAGAGACGAGGCTCGCGACGCCGCTTGCGAGTGCGCTGCCGCGCGACGACGAGGAGATTCCAGCGGATCTGCTCCCGGAGCTGCGCGAGATAGTCGTCAATGACGGTGGAGAGGACGCGCTGGTGCCATTCGCAGATGCGTGCTACCGCGCGGGGCGTCTGCCTGTCACGATCAATGGGCGCTTAACCTATCTCTCCAACATGATCGCCGTGACCGACTCGTCGATCACTTCTCATGATTCCTCATGATTCCTGAGTCATCAATCCGTCCTTCTGTATTGGGCCATACCATAGAATATATACATAGGTGGGCCTTCGTTCGTATTCTTCAACCTCGTCTACTGAGATACCACCTACCCAGGAATGCTGACAACGATTTTTCCAAAGTGCTGGCCGCTCTCCAGATACTCGAGCGCCTGCACCGTTTGATCGAACGGGAAAAGTCGGTCAATATATGGATGGACCTGGCGCGCCTCATAGAAACGAAGAAGATCTTCGAACTGCTGCTTTGAACCGACGCGGATACCCCTATCGGAAATCTTCGAGTGAGGGCTCGTCGTAGTCGCTAGATTCATGCAACATACCGGAGAGTAGCATTTCTGGCCAGTGCCAATAACGGGGTGTTTACGACTTTATTGACATCCTGACCACCGAGGAACCCGATGGCGTTGATGGTGCCGCCTGGTGCAATACATTTGAAGCAATTCTCTATATCGGCGAGTCCAACATTATCGAATATATGGTCGGCGCCCACTCCATGCGTCAGCTTGCATGTAAACGTCAGTCACAATCTTGCAAGAAAAACACAGGTCGACCTTGACGAACCTCGTTCACTGCCGCTGCCCAGTCGAGTTGCTTCTTGTAATTGATGGTGTGCGTCGCGCCGAGTTTCTTGGCGAGCTGTAGAATGTCTGTGCCCGTATTCGACTGCCGCGAAACACGACACTCACCTTGAGCTTTTCATCGGAGGAAGAGGTGACGATTGTCTGGCGCATGGTCTTGTTAGTGGCAGGATCGAATCAGAAGAAAGTGAGAGCGCACCACCGCGCCGGCTGCGTCGGCAATCTGCAGTCCAGCTATAGACACACCACCGGTCCCCTGGAAAACAACCGTCTGGCCAGGGAGTAGCGGATTACTGCCATAAAATACGTTCCACGCTGTCATTGAGGCGATAGGCAGACAAGATGCCTCTTCGAAACTGAGGTACTGCGGGTAGCGTAACACTTCCTCTTCCGAGAAGACGCGATATTCTTGGAGGGTGCCGTCGATGAAACTGCCGAGACAGTCTGCGTAGACAGATAAGAAAGATTGTACGCGTAGATACACCTTTTGAACTCACTATCGGCACTCTTCGCAGGGCCGTATAGATTCTTAAGGTCGAAAATCGCGACGACGCGGTCGCCAACGTTGAACCCCGCATTTGGCCCAACTGCTGCGATTTCCCCAGCTGCGTCTCCACCAAGGACAACATCATCCTTCACGGGAAGACCGTATTTGCTCCGCAGGATAGCGACGTCGCGGTAGTTGAGCGAGACGGCACGTATCCTCACGAGGACTTCGTGTGCCTGTGGCGTAGGCAGGGGCTCCGTCCTTTTGTCTAGGGCAGAAGGGCCATTGGTGAAATCTTTTGCACGGTATACGGCGTGTGTTTGTGGGAGAGACATGGATGAGGTCGGTTCCGTGAGGTGGTGGTGAGAAGCCTGCTATATAGCCTGCAGCATGCGAAGTGTTCCTGGAGATCTTGGTCAACGCACTCATGACCTGACCACACGTCTGACAAAACCCAAAACGACCCGGCTTACCCATCGATGTAAGCCACTGAGAAGCGACTACTGTGAGAGCGTGACTGGGAAGCCTCGGAGTCAAGTGGGTTGAAAGGGGAGTACCAAGCATGCTCAGGGGACGTGGTAAGTTCAAGTCGCAGAGATGACGTCACCTTTCTCCAATTTCAGTGCACGCCGATACGCCCGGCAGTTGCCGCGCCGAACAAGTACAGTGTTGATCACCAGCCTCACTAGTGTAAATTACCAAGTGCAGAGACAGACAGGTGCACGCGCATTGGGAAGTATCTATATGCAAAAAGGGATAATGGTATGCCTATACAACTCTGCCGATATATACAAGAGCAGCGAACGTTGGGCCGTGCGAGGATGATTTAAATTACATACATAGACCATTTGCGTGATAAGCCACCAGAAGGCTGATACCGTGCGGGACGAGTCAATCAGATACAGAAGTCGTGGGTGGGTCGTGGTAATGTCATGAAGGTACAAACTTCGGATGAGATGCCAGCGTGCTGAGGCCAGAACAAGTAGGCATCACTCGAATGAGTACCCTAAGCGCGGAACACGGTGACGATGGCGACGCGCCCGTCCAGCGGAATGCCGTGGTTGACGCCTGCCCCAATGCGCCTGCATCAGCCCCCCGCAGCACCGCAGCAACAGCGACATGCACACACCTTTGCTACCGGGTTCGAGGAGCCCCGTGCGCCACTCCACCTCGGCGCGCCACCAAATGTTGCGACGCTTCCAATGGCTGCCCGCAAGCGCGCGCTCGACAAACCAGTCGCGGCCGAGGTTATACCCATCCTTGGTGATTTTATGTTGCTTGCGCGAATGCTCCTCCTTCGACGCGCTGTTCCGCCCCGACAAGAAGTCAAACCGACGGAATCAACACGACAGCAGAGTAGAAGGGAGGGAGAGGCGCACCCAATAAACCATGCGCCGCTCGCACCATGGGTGCCGTTCTGGCGCCATGCACGAAAGTGATGTCCACCAGCAAAGCTCTCCCAACAGGTGCCCCAAACAGGGAAGTACTCCTGGCGCGCGAGGTAGTGCTCGGGGGTGCGGCTGTTGCCGTCGCCGAGGTCGGCCTTATGGATATTGCCCATGTGCAGCCCGAGGCACTCGGCTGAGTATCCTATAGACCTGTGCGCGACACATGGTGAATGGGAGTGAAGGTGACGAGGACGGGCGGACGCACTTGGTATACTCGCGGAAGCCCTCCTCGGTGAGAACGAGGGGGTCGGAGAGCCCCGAGAGAATTACGTTGAGCGGCTCGCCGAGGAGCGGCGCTGTGTACTGCATACGGCGACGCAGGCCGCGTCAGCACCAGCACCAGTGTACACCAATGGCGCGTGACAGGTGTGCAACGCACGTCGAGGAAGCGGCCGCCGTTGATGCGCGGGTCGACCCATCCCGCAGATGTATCGACGTCCTCCCAAATATCGTCGAGTCTAGAGGAGGAAGACTGCGGAGGGGAGCTCAGGCCCGATAAGACAGTCTGCTGAGTCGGAGGATTGGCGCGGATGGTCAGCGCGGCGACGCTGTGAACGGCGACAAGTGCGCCGACAACAGCGAGAGCGCGCATCGTCTATGTCTAGGTAGCAAGAGAGGGAGGTGATGGTAGAAGAGAAAGAGGAGAGAGCAGGAGCATGGCGAGTGGCGGCTCGGAGGGGACGTGATTGATGCACCGCAAGCGATCTCTGACCGGGACCGTCCTGAGGCCGAGGTCACGCTTCAGCGCCCCGACGCGCCCCCGCTCTTTTGACTTGCCTTTGGCAACTTCCTTTTGCCGCCTCCCTCCGACTCTCTTCAACATAACACAAAATGGCACGCTCAGGGCCCAAGGCGCCCACAAAATCCGTATCGAAAGCGATAGCAAAGTCCCCGAAGCAAGCGGTGAACAAGGGCGCATCAAAAGAGGCTCGGGTGCTCCTCTCACCTTCGTCCCCACCTCACGCGTCCGACGCGAGCGAAAACGAAGAGGTCGCTGACGAGGAGAGCGCCTCGGATGACGATGATAATGAAAACGGTGGTATCAACGAGGAGGGCATAGAAAAACTTGTCAAGGCGTTAGGCGAGGACGGCCTCGACGACTTTGACCGCGTGCAGCTTCGCGCATTGGCTGGTTCTGCAAGCGGCGAAGACAGCGACGAAGAGGAGGATGGCGCCAGTGATCCGGAGGACGCTGCAGAGGCGGAGAGTGGGTCCGGAGGTGAGGAGCAGGGGGAAGAGGGGGAAGAGGCAAGTGAGGAGGAGGACGAAGAAGATATCGCGCTCGATGATGAGGACGTTGGCTCCATCGACGAGGACGCGATTCCGCGAAGAAAAGTTGAAATCGACAACAAAGTGCGTCTCCACTTCATTCTTGGAGACTGACTTTTTTCATCTCATTGGTAGGTTGCGCTCGAGCGCATACGCGACACGATAAAACTTGATCCGTCGCTCCCATGGACAGAGACCCTCTCTGTCTCATTCCCCGAAACAATTAACGTCGATGTGGATGACGACCTGAATCGCGAGCTTGCATTGTGCGCCCTTCGTTCTCTCGCCTTGGCCCATGCAACTAATTGCCCGCCCTTACGTAGCTACAAGCAAGCGCTGCACGGTGCAAAAGCTGCCAAGGCCCTCGCGGCGAAGCACGGCTTGCCATTCACGCGGCCGGATGACTTTTTCGCGGAAATGGTAAAGACAGACGCCCACATGGAGCGCATTCGGCAGCGACTGCTCGACGAGAATGCAGGCATCGAAAAGAGCGAGGCGCGGCGCCGAGAGCGCGAAGGCAAGAAATTCGGGAAACAAGTGCAGCTCGAGAAGCAGCGCGAGCGGGAACGCGGCAAGAAGGAGATGGATGAGCGGCTCAGGGGTCTCAAGCGCAGTGCGTCTCTCGCCCTCGCCCTCCCGTTGTCCGTGCATGCTCGCTAATCCCGGACTGAAGAACACAAAGGCGCGCTGGACAACGCGCAGGCGGATGACGACGGATTCGACATTGCCGTCGAGGACGCCATTGCGGACCGCCCCGCAAAGCGCGGGCGCGGGGGCAGGGGTGCCAGCGTCCCGCGGCATGTGCGCGACAAGAAGTTCGGGTTCGGTGGGCATGGCAAGCGCGACAAGCAAAACACGCGCACGTCAACGGACGACTTTGCCGGCTCGGCACGGAGAGGTGGGTCCGCTGGGCGGGGCCGTGGACGCGGGCGGGGAGGAGCAAAGGGCCAGCGGCCAGGCAAGGACCGGCGCGCAGCCGCACGAAGCCGAGCGTAGACTATCGTTGTACCAACTGGACTAAGTATGGTGCGCACCGCATCCTCCGCAGTCGTTGTCGTTGAACGTTGAGCGATAATGACGTCTATTTTCCCGCAGGTCGGAGGCAGCGTGTTGCTTAATGCATGTAATGCAGACTTAATTGCCGCGCTCTCAGCCGCAATGCACATGCGCTCCATTATGATTGAGGGCGTGCCTCATGGTTGGGCTGATGCTGCAATCTGTCAAGCGGGAGAACCTAACGCAGGCGCGCTGCAGTCATGGAAGTTTCCAGTGAAGTCCGGGGCCGGGCCTCACACCCACAAGCGCCACGGAGGCCGGAAGGCTCTAGAATGCAAGAGCGGGAGAAGACTGCTCGCTGCTGGCATAATTGCGATGGTGAGGCCTCCCGAATTTAACTGTCTTGGTGCCATCGACGGCGGCACTGAACATAGTCAAGAGCCAATGGGCGAGGGCCCGCATCTAGGAACGTGGAGGATGTGCGGCACCGGTTTGAGTTTAGGATGCGTCTCCAGGCTCTGACGACAGGACCGCCTCCCCCGCGTCTTCGCACGCTCCCCTTAAGTACACAACCAGAGCGTCGCCGCCGCCGCCGCCGCCGCCGCCGAGATGTATGAACGTTTGAACGTTGCCAATGGGTTGATGAGGCGGCCTGGCCTGAGCACGTAATGAAATGAACCTTGTATCTTGATGAGCCTGAGTCGGCGTGTCTCGCTGGTCGCTGCGCGGACTCCTCGGGTGTTGGAGAATGAGTGCAAAAGGTGCAGGGTGTCGGGCGGGCAATGATGGAGGTGCGGGACGCCCTGAGACATGGGGTTGGCCACTTGGGCGACGCCCGGCTCAGTCCGCTGCCGGCAGATTATTACATATTACCCTCGAATCTCCGTCTGAGTATAACATGACCTCACCTGGCAGCACCTGGCAGAGCGACTACCCTATAGTACGGCCGTTGATATAAGGCCGCAAAAATCCCTTACTTATGACCACTCATCGTCCATCATCGCACACTCAGGTTAGACCAAAGGTCACCAAGCCCGATCAACTTGGCCAACTCTAGGCTGACTGTTGGCTGACTGCCTGCTGCCCGGCCCTTTTTGTAAGCCGTATCTTCGGACGGCGGTAGGTTTCATAGCCCTTTTCTCCTCGACCATCACCATTACCGGCATGCCCGCCACCCTCGCCCTCGTACCCACAGAAATCATCGAGCAAATTCTCATCGAGCTCGACCCTCTCGACGTCGCAGCCATCGCGCAGACCTGTCGGAGATACAACGATATCGTGTACCACTCGCCCGACTCGCACCTCTGGCGCACCCTCTACCTCGCCCAGCCCTTCGACGATCCCCGCCATGCCCTCACCCAGCGCCTCGAGCCCGTCCCTCCAGAAAGCATCGACTGGATGCGATCGCTGCAATCCATCATGCGCGCGCGCACCGTGCTTGCCGACCCGTCCAGGTGCCGGCCCGGCGAGCGCGCGACCATCCTGCGCACGCTCATCGGCCTCATCGTCGGCGCCGCCCCTGCGCCATCCTTCAGCGATGTGACGCTCTCCGAGAACCTCATCTGGCTCGCCGCGATGCTGCGCGACGGCGTGCTGCTCGAGTGCGCGCCGGACGAGACCCCCGAGGAGGCGCAGCTGCGCTCGCGCCTGAGTGTGCACCTCGGGCTCACGCCCGGCGACGCGGCGAGCGCGACGAAGGTCGCTGCGCGCGCGTTCGTGTACGACATGCGCAACTATCGCTACGACAGTGCGTTCGGGCCATACCTGCCCGACGGCAGCGGGCGCGTCAACTGGGTGCACATCCACGCAGTCCACCGCACCGTCGCGGCGCACCTCGTCGACCTCGCCGAGGGCGAGCCGTTCGTGTACCCGCTCATCCCGCTCAGCATGCCGTACTGCCAGAGTATCATTCCGCCCGGGTTGGACCTTAAGACGGAGACCGACTGGGCGGGCGTCGAGGGGCTATGGCACGTTGCGTTTTCGTTCATCGACCATCGCGAGCTTCTGCGTAAGTCCCGTCGCTTCTGGCTGCTGATTCTCGCGCTGACCTGCGACGGGCAGAGTTCAACACCCATGTCGTGCGTACGCGTTGTTACCTTTCCATTGCGCGCGCGCTGATGCTGGGCAGGGCAATGAGGGGGCTCCGCTCGACACGACGATGTTCCAGGACCCCGGCTTCCGCGAGGTATTCCGCGTCCTCCCCATGCACTTCCGCATCATCGGCACGGATCCCGACCCCGAGCGGCCCCATCGGCCCCGTCTCGTCTTCACGGGTGGGGTGCGCGACGGGCAGACGCTGATCGGCCGTGTCGAGATGACTCCTGACGACCACGTACGCTGGAAGTGGGTGCGTGTGCGCGTGTCGCTCCCGTGTTGGCTTGCACTCATGTCTCCGTACGGACCTGGCAGGTGTCGGGCGAGGATGGCCAGGCGATATGGAGGTAAGCACGCGCCTTCGTTTGCAATCTCCTTCCGCGTTGGGCGTTAGGTTACTGACGGCGCACGCGCATTGTGCCTCCTCCAGCTGCGAGGGCGTGCAGATTGGCGGCATTCGCTCGTCATTCGGTATTCTTGGCAGCTGGACTACCGTCTTCCACGACCCGCACGATCCTGTCGGTGCGCCCTCATCCTCTTCTCGCCTTTTCCGCACTGAGTTCATGCGGTATGCGCAGGCCCGCTCTGGTTGCACAAAATACGATCTGGGCCTGATCAATAACCACGGAAGTCCCCGTTTCCGATTTTTACTGGCGTGATGTGATGTGATGCTATTGTCGTTTGCTCCGTGTTGCTTTGATAGATTCGTCGTGCCCACAGGGCATACATATTGTATATAGCAAGTCGTACGATGGAGGAAAGAAAACATGCTATCCGTTACGAATCCCGGTGGAGTCGGCGACAACGCTATCGCGGTATTACCTTAGTCTCCTGTAAGCAGACTGCACCCAGATTGATGACAATCGATCAATCAGTGGTACAGTGTTACCTGGGCTCATCAAGAATCCGAAGCGTGCCAGACCCTTTCAAAATAGGATTCCTAGGACACACATTGGTCGAGCAGAGGTCGCTTCATTGTTCTGTTAGTCACGGCCAAGCTTGCCTCGCCAGCACCGTCGGCTCCGGGCACCTCCGGCTGAACGTTCCGAGCCTTCCGGAGGTGTCACGCGTACACTACCAAGTAGACGGGCGCTCGGGCAGCGTTCCATGCCCGAACCCCCTCCTGCGTATAAGAGGTGCCAGCAATGGCAGGGGCAGGCCAGTCAGAAGTCAAACAGAAATGTCAAAGCTCATCCTCGTACTTGGAGCCACGGGCGCACAGGGCCGCGCCGTTATCAACAGCCTCCTCGCGCCCTCCACGGATGGGACGCCTTCGCCTTACACTGTACGTGCCCTCACGCGCGACCCGTCTGGCAAGCACGCGCGCAACCTGGAAGCGCGTGGCGTTGAGCTCGCCAAAGGTGCGCTCCCTTGCGCGCAGCCCAGAAGCCCAGTCTTGACCCGAACGCAACAGGTGACACGAGCGACCTCGCGTCCGTCAAGGCGGCGCTTGAGGGCGCGTACGGCGCATGGATCAACGTCGACGGCTTTACGGTCGGCGAGCAGCGCGAGATTTACGCCGGGCTGCGCATCTTCGAGCTTGCGAAGCAGACGCCCACGCTGCGGCACTACGTGTGGAGCAACCTCGACTACAACCTGAAGGTGCGCAAGCGCCCAGTTCGTTCCCAGGGCAGAGGCTAATTCCGTCCGGGCGAGCAGAAGGGTGGGTACAACCAGAAGTATCGCTGCGAGCACTACGACGCCAAGGGCCGCGTCGCGGAGTGGATGACCGCGCAGCCGTCCGTCGTCAGCGACACCGAGATGTCCTGGTCGGTCGTGACGACGGGCCCGTACATGGAGATGCTGAACATCGTGAGCCGACCTTCCGCCGCCGCACACGCACGCACAGCACTGACACACACCTCAGATGATGTTCGGCCCCACGCGCCGCGCGGACGGCACCTTCGTCTTCCACTCGCCTATCGGCGACGGGCACGTGCCGATGATCGCGCTCGCGGATCTCGGCTTCTTCGCAAGGTGGACGTTCGACCACCGCGCCGAGACGTCCGCGCGCGACCTCGAGGTCGCGAGCGAGATGGTCGGCTGGGAGGCGCTCGTCGCTGCATTCGTGCGCGTCACGGGGCAGCCGGCCGTTCACGGGCGCGAGAGCGTGCAGGAGTGGGTGTCGCACATCGAGAATGCGCAGAAGCCCGTTGCCGCGGAGGGCGCACCAGACTCGACGACGTGGGCGGAGAACTTCAGCGGGTGGTGGAGCGCGTTCCGGGACGACGTGATCAAGCGCGATATGGAGTGGATCAGGAAGATCAATCCGAACGGGTATACGGCGGAGAAGTGGATGGTTGAGAAGAAGTATGACGGGGTGCTCTACAAGGACCCCGTCTTGAAGATCATAGAGGATGCGAAGTTGATTCGCACCAGGAAAGCGTAGCCTCCGCTGGTACTAGATACGATGAGGCCTTCATAACAACCCAAATGATCCAACAACGAAGTTTTTGTATGCTTGCCATCAGAGGAGGGGCTGTAGCTCTCGACCGAGCATTCGACGTCAGATAGGTGGTGAGAGTTCTGCAGTGATGGTCAGAGGAGAACATGGTGTACGCTAGGAAGGTCTTCGGCGATGTAGATGGCACGAATGAACAAACCTAGAACGCAGCCCGAGGCTTTGTCAAACCGGTGATGAGGACGACGATTATGCGAGTGAGCTGGGAGAAGGTGAGAGAACTTCGTAATACCTATCCTGCGCCGTAGTTCGTGCACATCCCTGATTGCAGCAGCCGAGGGCTGTCCCAAACCACGATTGGTGAATCGGCCGGAATGGTACATGTTTCGTATGCCCGGGAAATGATCTGTCATGAGAGCAAGAAAATAGAGTCAGCGTATAGGACATATAAGGAGAAATGGCATCCGGCGCATGGGCGGTAGGAGCGGCTAATTCCCACGTCAGTCACGGTTGTCTTAAACACTCGGCGTATGTTGACCCGCTGCCCGAGTCTCTATGCAGGATTTAAGAGCCATGGAGCATGACGAGAGTCAACTGAAAACTGTAGTATGTCGCGCAAGATTGTTCTTGTCATAGGCGCGACTGGTGCGCAGGGTTTGGCGGTCATCAAGAGTCTTGTTGCGGCGTCAGAGGACGGCACACCATCGCCGTACGTGGTCCGTGCGCTGACTCGCGATCCAGACAGCCGGCGTGCCCGTGACCTGCAGGCTCAAGGCGTAGAGCTTGTCAAAGGTCAGCGAGCACTTCCAACTCCACGAAGGCATACGACTAACCTCGCTGTAGGTGACACCAAAGACTTATCCTCGGTCGCCGCTGCACTGATGGGTGTGTATGGAGTATGGGTCAACACGGACGGGTTCACCATCGGCGAGGAAAGGGAAATCTACACAGGCATGCGCATCTTCGAGCTTGCAAAGCAGGCGGGAACGCTGCGTCACTATATCTGGAGTAGCCTCGAATATGTGTTCAAGGTATGCCGAATCCTGAGCTCCATCCTACGAACCCATCTCAGTTTCGTCCTGCAGAAAGGTAGATACAAAGAAAAATACCGGATTGCGCATTCGGACGCCAAGGGACGCGTTGCAGACTGGATGAGAGCCCAACCTTCGGTTGCCAGTGACTCGGAGATGTCTTGGAGCATCGTCACCACATCTCCCTACATGGAATCCGTCAAACATGTAAGGACTCAGGGTTATTTGATCGCCGGAGAACGCAAGCTCACCGCAACACAGGGCATGTTCGCTCCCTTCAACAGAAGGGAAGACGGGACTTACGTCTTTGCCTCACCAATTGGCGATGGCCACGTCCCTATGACTGCCCTGGCTGATATTGGGTACTTTGCACGCTATACTTTCGGTCATCGCATCGAGACCTCCGGAAGGGAGCTCGAGGTGACTAGCGAGGTAGTCAGCTGGGACAACCTTGTTGCAACGTTTATCAAGGTTACTGGTCAGAAGGCCATATACAAACGCCAGACGCTCGACGAATGGTTCACGAATTTCGAGAACGTGGACGTCCCTGTAGCGTTGGAGGGAAGGGAAGGCTCTACTACTTTCAGGGAGAATTTCACTGGCTGGTGGAATTCGTATCGTGACGACCTGCGAAAGCGGGACATGGATTGGATTCGCAGAGTCAATCCAAACGGCTATACGCTCGAGAGATGGATGGAGGAGAATCTCATAGGCGACTCCGTGGGCGCCGCGCCGTACTTGAAGGCGGCGGAAGACGGATACGGTATCAGGCCGAACCGACAACGACGTGCTGAATTGTAGCGTAACGTAGGTCAATGCAATCAGAATCGGATGGCTTCATTAGATCCTCAGACATAAAGCTTGAACTTCCGGGATTTTCATCAATGCGCGCTATATCGCGTTGCAGGATAGTCAACGGGAGTAACAGATAATCTAGTAAAACTTGGCCCTAAGTATCAGTTCTCCACAGATGGTAAGTAAGAAAGCGACCTACTCTGACGGTCGCACATCCAAATTCATGCGTTACTTCGGATGCACTCAGCGAGTTAGCGCGAGGTGGACGGCGAGTGCAGCATCGCTCGTGGCAACCACGCAGAAGAGGTACTAGGGGCGTGCGGCCCGGAGCGCGACTTATAAGCGCGACCGTGCAAATTCCAGTCACGTGACCATATGTAGTCCTGTACTCACGTAATCAATTTGCGTCTGCTTGTTTCATACAGCTTGTCTTCGTCTTCAAGTTGAAGTTGGTTTGATCCACTGCCAGCCCGAATGCTAGAGGACCCCCTGCCTTATGTCGTGAAGCCGGTGCGATTGAACGTGATCGGAGCCCCTGGGCGTTGTTTCATATCCGTACGTGATATACAGCAAATGTCATTATTCTTTCACGACGGGGGCTGGTCTGAATTACGAGATTCGCAGTGCAACATGTTTGATGAGGACCGTTCGTTCCCTGTCGTTCCCACGCGTTCCCACGAGCTTCGTGTGGAGTCGCTACCCCGGTGACTCAGACCCAACGCTCTTGGGATGCCTTGACTTGATTTCGACATCCGCTGCGTGCTGGCCTCGATCAAGTGAATGGAAGTCATATGTCGCGGTGATTGATATGTCATGGTCTGTAATATGCGGAATCGGAGAATTAGTGAGTGGCAAGCTGGAGGTCTCGAACTGCAGAGGCTCTAACGTACGCCTCGGGCTGCGTTGCAACCTCGGCCAGCAAGCTCCGCACCCCGAGGTCCAACGTATTTAAGGCCTGCTTCGTGGTGGGCACCGCCAAAGCCACATAATGTCTCGCAAACTCATCCTTGTCATCGGCGCCACTGGAGCTCAAGGGCTTGCTGTCATATCCAGTCTCCTCGCACCATCCACGGATGGCGCACCTTCCCCATACACCGTCCGCGCGTTGACCCGCGATACGGAGAGTAGACGCGCTCGCGAACTGAGAGACCAGGGTGTTGAGATCGTGAAAGGTCAGTGTAGCAACACATTACCAATTCATGGAGGTAACAAGCCCAGCATAGGTGACACCAGCGACTTGACCTCCGTGGCCTCTGCACTGGAGGGTGCGTATGGCGCTTGGGTGAACACGGATGGCTTTACTATCGGCGAGCAACGGGAGATATATGCTGGAATGAGGATCTTTGAGCTTGCGAAGCAAACAAAGACGCTTCAGCACTACGTTTGGAGCAGTATCGACTATGTGTTCAAGGTATGCAAAAGTTCCCACGACTGAAATTACACTGATTCTTCTTCACAGAAAGGTGGATATGACAACAAATACCGATGCGAGCATTGTGATGCGAAGGGTCGCGTGGCGGAGTGGATGAAGGCCCAGCCGTCAGGCATCAAGGGTGGCTCCGATATGACCTGGAGCGTTGTCACCACAGGGCCGTATATGGAAATGTTAATCACGGTGAGTGCAGGGTACGTCTCGCCTTCAGCGGGGACTTACTTCGAGGATAGGGCATGTTCGTGCCCACGACTCGACGTGCCGACGGCACGTTCGTGTTCGCAGCACCCGTCGGCGACGGCCATGCGCCGATGATTGCCCTCGCAGACGTCGGCTACTTCGCGCGATACACGTTCGACCACCGCGCGGAGACGTCAGGGAAGGAACTCGAGGTCGCGAGCGAGATGGTCGGCTGGGACCACCTCGTCGCCACTTTCACCAAGGTGACAGGCCAGAAAGCCGTTTACAAGCGCCAGACAGTCGATGAATGGTTCGACAACTTCGAGAACACCCGCCGCCCGGTGGCCGCAGAGGGTAAGGAAGGGTCGACCAGCTTCAAGGAGAACTTCAGTGGGTGGTGGAGTACCTATCGGGATGATATCCTGGACCGCGATATGGCGTGGATTCGGGAGACCAACCCGAATAGGTATACGCTGGAGAAGTGGATGGTGGAGAACCGCTACGACGGAAGTCGCGGTTCTGTACCCATTCTGAAGTCAGTTGAAGATGGTCGAGGCTTGAGGCCGACAGAACGCGCCACACAGCTGTAGCTAGTATAGGCAGATACTGAATGCTACTATCATTCGTACGATATTGAGAGAGAGAAACGGTGATCCCATGCATTGAGTCCACATCCCTATGTTTGAGCAGACACTAAAGGCTATTGATACACATGGGTCAAGAGTAAGCTGAGCGACCATTTGACACCCGATCTCGTCAGTCTTCAATGGCTACGGACTTGCACCAAAGGTTTGGATGCCAGCAAGAGCCCTCAGGCTCCCAAAATATCAACGCATCTCGCGTTCGGGGGCAAGGGTGGGGGCCTGGGAGACACGGTTGTTCAGGGTGTCCCACAAAGGGGTCAATAGTGGTAAATTTACGAGAAGCGACGAGGGGTCGAGTGATTGGGTCCTTGGATACCTGGGGGTTTCGCCTGGAGAGCTCTGTAAGCTATTGCGCAAGATGGGCGCTCTCTCTGTATATGTAGCGGGGTAGCTAGGGGACGACCAGCAGATTTTGATATACTCAACGGTAGGCTTGATATGAGTGGCTTGTTTAGTCACCGCCTCCTCGTCATGAACGCAGGCCTTGGATGCAAGACCGTTCAGGGCGGCCAAAGTCCCGAAGTACATTCCATAAGCAAAGTAGAACTGATGATAAATGTGATGCTCTAAAGTTAGTAGCGACGATACACAAGCGAGTACGGGGCCGTGGCTATGATTAGAAGTTCGCTCCAAACTCTCGATGACTGGATTATCGTTGAAAGAGACACTCACCTACCCTCACCCCGGCTCGGGTAATGCCAACGCCGAGCGCCCAAACGCCTGCTCGTTCGCAGATCAAGCTGGGAATTTTGACTCCAGGCGAGCGGAACTCGTATGTTGTGGATGACTGGACTTATGACATACCGTATGTAGTCTCGGAGGATTATGTGAGCGTTCTTGACATATGAATCATAGCCTCGGCCAGCAAGCACCGCACCCCGAGGCACGACATACTTTAAGTGCCGCGTCAAGGGGTCAAAGCTGTCAGAAACGAAAACATGTCTCGCAAGCTCATCCTTGTCATTGGTGCTACAGGAGCCCAAGGGCTTGCCGTTATTGCCAGTCTTCTTGCACCGTCTGCAGATGGAGCACCCTCTCCATACGCTGTCCGCGCGTTGACCCGCGATACCGAGAGTAGGCGCGCTCGTGGACTGACGGACCAGGGTGTTGAGGTTGTGAAAGGTCAGTACTTCAGTGTTGCCTCTGACACATTACCTTCACATGATTGATTGGTATGTCATAGGCGACGTTGGAGACCTAGCTTCCGTCTTCGCCGCGCTTGAGGGTGCATACGGCGCTTGGGTGAACACGGATGGCTTCACGATCGGCGAGCAACGGGAGATATACATCGGGATGAGGATCTTTGAGCTAGCAAAACAAGCCAAAACACTTCGTCACTACGTTTGGAGCAGCATCGATTATTTTCTCAAGGTACGCACAAGGCTCCTACATTCCTTTGTCATTGTGGTAGATTGACCCCGTCGCAGAAAGGTGGATATGACAACAGATACCGATGCGGGCACTGCGATGCGAAAGGTCGCGTGGCGGATTGGATGAGAGCTCAGCCATCCTTCGTGGGCAATTCCGATATGACCTGGAGCATTGTCACCGGGGGGGCATATATGGAAATGTTGACGTCGGTGAGAGGAACGCATAACTCACTGTTCACAATGGTGGCTTATTTTGACGATAGGGTATGTTCGCACCCGCGGGTCAACGCGCCGATGGCACCTTCGTGTTTGCAGCGCCCATCGGTGACGGACGCGTGCCGATGATCGCCCTGGCAGACCTCGGCTACTTTGCGCGATACACGTTCGACCATCGCGCGGAGACATCGGGTAAGGAACTCGAGGTCGCGAGTGAGATGGTCGGCTGGGACCACCTCGTCGCCACTTTCACCAAGGTGACTGGCCAGAGAGCCGTTTATAAGCGCCAGACATTGGACGAGTGGTTCGACAACTTTGAGAACACCGACCGCCCGGTGGCCGCAGAGGGTAAGGAGGGCTCGATGAGCTTCAAGGAGAACTTCAGTGGGTGGTGGAACACGTACCATGACGACCTGCGGAAGCGGGACATGGAATGGATTCGGGAGATCAACCCGGATGGGTATACACTGGAGAAGTGGATGGTAGAGAACCGCTACGACGGAAGTCGCGGTTCTGTACCCATTCTGAAGGCAGTTGAAGATGGTCGAGGCGTGAAACCGAACACGGAACGCCGCGCGCAGTTGTAGCTACACGGACTGGCAAGTAAAGTTGCAATTTGTACAACTCTGAATAACGGAGTTTGTGAGTTGAAAGCAGAGTTGAAATGGACACAAACTATTGATGTATACGAGTCGATGGCGAGTTAGGCTATGATGAATGTCCGACACACGACTTGGCGATACTTTGATCAAGATGGAATCGAGGACTTGTCTTCTAACGACATTATCCAGATCATGGGCAGAAGCCTTCGTGAGTCCGAAACGCCAGGATGTGTTGTGCGGAGAGGCGGGAGAGTTGAATGTGGAGGTCAGCATCGACACGAGCGTAGTGGCGACCGAAATACGACAACAGTCCGGAGCAACTCGCAAGCCTGGAAACCAATATACGAACATGATATCAGGGGTTGTGCCACTTAAATCAATTCGTTTAAACGCACCGTTTGCGCGGCCGCTCAGCTCAGTCTGAGGATCATCCAGCGTTACCAGTCACTCTGTGCCCGCACCTGAGGCCTGAGGGATGGCGGCGTGTCCCCGGGGCTCTGCTCTCGTGTAGCATATAGTTATGGTCAAAAGCGACACCCTGGCTCAGTCCATGAACCTTAAAGGCTGAACGCATATCCACGCTCATCCGATGGTAATGGTTGGGTACGAGAAGAGACTGGGAAGAAACCGCCAAGAAACAGCGCCGCGAGGCTATTGCCAGCCAGCCGGATACGCGGAAGATCGCCGGTTCCCCGCGACAGGCCCCCGGTCCCGGTCAATTTCAAATATGGTTCGAACAGAGTCAAGCCTTGGTCAAACCTCCCACTGCGCCTGGCAGCTTGCTGAATCTCACACCATGAATGGTGCCAACGTAATCTACACATCCACTCTACCTGGCGAAATTTTTCATATTCAAGTTACAACAAAACACACGGAACACCACCTCTCAAGAGTTGCTCAGCCTAGAGAAGTCAAATCCGGCCCCCGAGAAGACCGCCTGGAGCAGCTTCTTACGCAGGCTCAGCGAGCGACGCATACCTTGAGCAACTTTACACATGTACTTGATGTGGGGAACCGGGTCTCGTCGCCGCCAGCGTCACGTATACAAAATTTGGGCACGAGACCGCCGAATCCCCCGGAAGCGCGTCCAATGCGAGCATAGAAGCGGCGAGATGTGCGGGCGTACAGCAAAGGTGGCCTTCCGACGCTGGTGACAAAACGCAGGAGTGCCCGTCGTTGCTCCGCATCAAAACTCTCGACAACCTGATGCCATGAAGTTGAGGCTCAGCGGCCAAAGACAAGATGCGAGCATGAGGCACGCACCCTCCAAAACACAACGATAGTTGACTCATGATCATTGAACAATCCACCATAGTTGGTGTTTCTCCACAGGTCGTCGAGATCGATGGGCGTGTCCACGCCACCGAGCAGGATCTGGAGCCCCTGCTGATTGAACATCCTGAAGACGCAAGGTGAGGAAAAGAGGCTAAAAGTAGAACAAATATGCGCCCACCTTAACCACTTCGGATCAATGATATCTGACAGGCCCTCAAAGAATGCATCGCTCTGCTTCTTAATCTGTTTCGTGAGGCGGTGTGGGACACGCGCAAGATGTACTCGAGCTTATTGTCGCGTGTGACAGAGATGTTACTCCCATTCGGCTTGAGATCAATGGTCTACGCAATGCCTGACTCTGCAGGGTCGGGATTAGGTATGCAGGCCAGGACGGTCCATCGTTACAAAATGAAGTGCGTGCCATTAACACGTTGCGTAGTTTAGTGGAACTGACGGTAAAGGTGATGTTCTAAAGTTAGTAGAGTTCTAAAGTTAGTAACGACAACGCACGGGCGAGTATGGGGCCGTGGCTACCATTGAGTCGCTCCGAGCTCTCGATGACTGGATTATTGTTGAAAGAGACGCTCACCCGCCCCGGGTTTCCCACGCGCTCCCACCCCGGCTCGGGTAATGCCAACGCCGGGCGCCCAAACGCCTGCTCGTTCGCAGATCAAGCTGGGAATCTTGACTTCAGGTGAGCGGAACTCGTATGTCATGGATGACTGGAGTTATGCCATACCGTATGTAGTCTCGGAGGATTATGTGAGCGTTCTTGACATATGAAACGTAGCCTGGGGCCGCATTGCGCCCTCGGCCAGCAAACACCGCACCCCGAGGCATGACATGCTTTAAGTGCCGCGTCAAGGGGTCAAAGCTGTCAGAAACAAAAACATGTCTCGCAAGCTCATCCTTGTCATTGGTGCTACAGGAGCCCAAGGGCTCGCCGTCATTGCCGGTCTCCTCGCACCATCTGCAGATGGTGCATCCTCTCCATACGCTGTCCGCGCGTTGACTCGCGATACCGAGAGTAGGCGCGCTCATGAACTTATAGACCAGGGTGTTGAGGTCGTGAAAGGTCAGCGCTGTCTCTGACACGTCCCCTTTTCAGAATTGATCGGCAATGTCATAGGTGACGTTGGGGACCTGGCTTCCGTCTTCGCCGCGCTTGAGGGTGCATACGGCGCTTGGGTGAACACGGATGGCTTCACGATCGGCGAGCAACGGGAGATATACACTGGGATGAGGATCTTTGAGCTAGCAAAACAAGCCAAGACACTTCGTCATTACGTTTGGAGCAGCACCGATTATTTGTTCAAGGTACGCATAACGTTCCTACATTCCTTTGTCATTTCGGGTTGAACCACCATTTCCCCGTTGCAGAAAGGTGGATATGACAACAGATATCGATGCGGGCACTGCGATGCGAAAGGTCGCGTGGCGGATTGGATGAGAGCTCAGCCATCCTTCGTGGGCAATTCCGATATGACCTGGAGCATTGTCACCGGCGGGCCATATATGGAAATGTTGATATCGGTGAGAGGGACGTATAACTCACTGTTCACAACGGCTTATTTCGACGACAGGGTATGTTTACACCCGCGGGTCGACGCGCCGATGGCACCTTCGTGTTCGCAGCACCTATCGGTGACGGACGCGTGCCGATGATCGCCCTGGCGGACCTCGGCTACTTTGCACGATACACGTTCGACCATCGCGCGGAGACATCGGGTAAGGAACTCGAGGTCGCGAGCGAGATGGTCGGCTGGGACCACCTCGTCGCCACTTTCATCAAGGTGACTGGCCAGAAGGCCATTTACAAGCGCCAGACAGTCGATGAATGGTTTGACAACTTCGAGGACCCCCACCGCCCGGTGGCCGCAGAGGGTAAGGAGGGCTCGATGAGCTTCAAGGAGAACTTCAGTGGGTGGTGGAACACGTACCATGACGATCTGCGGAAGCGGGACATGGAATGGATTCGGGAGATCAACCCGAATAGGTTCACGCTGGAGAAGTGGATGGTGGAGAATCGCTATGACGGAAGTCGCGGTTCTGTACCAATTCTGAAGTCAGGTGAAGATGGTCGAGGCCCGAAACCGAACGCGGAACGCCGCGCGCAGTTGTAGTCGGCACGGATTGACAAGTAATGTTGCGACTTGTACGACTTCTGAGTAACAGAGTTTGTGAGTCAAAGGCAGAGTAGAAATGGACACGAACTATCGATGCGCACGAGTCGATGGCAAGTTAGATTATGATGGATGTCCAACACACGACTTGGAATGACTTGTCGTCTAACGACATTATTCAGGTCATGGGAAAAAACCCTCGTGAATCCGGAACACCAGGATACTTTGTGCAGAGAGGCGGGAGAGTCGAATGCGGGGGTCAAGATCGAGATGAGCCTAGTGGCAACTGAACCACGATGACAGTCCAGAGTAGCTCGCAAGCCTGGAAACCGGAATATAAACACGGTGTCAGAGGGTGAATGTCGGACAATTTATCCAAACGTACTGTATGCGCAGCCGCTCAGCTCAGTAGGGTCATCCAGCCGCCAGCGTTGCCTGTCATTTTGCGCACACAGAGATGGCGGCGTGTCCCCGGGGTTCTACTCTCTTATCGCGTATAGTTCGAGCCAGATGCGATACCCTGGTTCAGTCCATGGAGTTTAAAGCTTTGCATAGCCACGCCCATTCGATGGTGACGGTTAGGTATGAGAAGGACTTTGAAGAGGCAGCGCGCAACTGCCAGCCAAGATCCGAATACGCGAAAGGTCGCCGGTTCCCGGCTCCCGATGACAGGTCCCAGTCAATTTCTGGTTCAAACAGGGTCAAACTCTCACTGCACCTGGCAGTACTATAGTAGCTTGTTGGACCTCACAAGAAACAACACCATGAATGGTGCCGACGTAATCTATACATCTATTCCACCCGGTGAAAATTTACATACTATTACAGTACAACAAAACACACGGAACACCACCTCTCAAGAGAGGTCAAATCCAGCCCCCGAGAAGACCGCCTGGAGCAGCTTCTTACGCAAGACGGCTTCGCTCTTGTAGCGAGGAAGCTAAGAGATGATCAGTACGGATGAGACACAGGCTCAGCAAGCGATATGTACCTTGAGCAAATTTACACATGTACTTGATGTGGGAAGCCGGGTCTCGTCGCCGCCAGCGTCGCGTATACAAAACTTGGGCACGAGACCACTGAAGCCCCTGGAAGCGAGTTCAGCACGGGTGTAGTAGCGGCGAAGTAGGCGGACTTACAGCAGAGGTGGCCTTCCGACGCTGGTGACGAAGCGCAGGAGTGCCCGTCGTTGCTCCGCGTCAAAACTCTCGACAACCTGATGTCATGAAGTTGAGGCTCAGCCGCAAAAGACAAGGTTCGAGCACGATGGGGCACGCACCCTCCAAAACACGACGATAGTTGACTCGTGGTCGTCAAACAATCCGCCATAGTTGGTGTTTCTCCGCAGGTCGTCGAGATCGATGGGCGTGTCTACGCCACCGAGCAGGATCTGGAGTTCCTGCTGATTAAACATCCTGAAGACACAAGGTGAGGAAAAGAGGCTGAAAGTGAAAGAATATGCGCCCACCTTAACCACTTCGGATCAATGATGTCTGACAGGCCCTCAAAGAATGCATCGCTCTGCTTCTTGATCTGTTTCGTGAGGCGGTAATGGGACACGCGCAAGATGTACTCGAGCTTGTTATCACGCGTGACAGGGATATTGCTCCCGTTTGGCTTGAGATCAATGGTCCGCGCGACGCCAAACTCTGCAGCACAGTCGGGGTTAAGTACGTAGACCTCGTCCATCGTGACAAATCGCACCTTCATCAGCAACGGTGAAATTCAGCGAGAGCTCTTCCGGGTTCCCCGGGTAATGCTTCAGGAATAGCAGGCCCTGGTACAGGTCTGGGTCGAGAGAAGCGAGGTCGTCTAAGAAGCTCTGCTTGCCCAACCACTGCCCCATACATTCTCTCAGCACCAACGTGGTGTCAGGAAGCAGCGAATTAAGCTTACCTTCGCAAGGAAGAAGCCCGCGAATACAACGTCTATCAAGATGCCCTCGTACAACGCCTTGCCAAGGATTCTGCCAATGAAGCGGTACCAATTCAGGCTGTGTGCTGAACAGGGGGTCAGAATTCGATGGTGGTTCAGCGACCAGAGACGCTCACGCTCTGTTGCGTAGGTCCCATGGTTCGGATACAGCTCATTCTTCTTGTTTGCTAGCCAGAGTCCCCGGTCCGTGTCAAATACCTCTTTCGAGAGGTCGGTCAAGAACTCCTTGAAGACGCCACCGCCGTCAATGCCCAGCCTGCACGACATGGTGCCCAATGAGCGATCCACCTACGTAAATACAACGACAGAATGACTCACTCCTTCTCCCCGAACTGATCAATGAACGTGATTTGGATATTGCGCTTCAGGTCCGCATCCCCAAGTTTATCGAACCCATCTTCCGCGACGTGCCCCCGGCGCACCGTGGCACGCGTGCGCGCGTGGAATTCTTCGATGGATCGCACATCAGCGCCAATCGAGCGCTTATCGTTCTCGGCAAACGCGCGGAAGATCGTCACCCGCGCCTCGAAGGGCACAGCGAATGGGATATTGTTCAGAACGCCCAAGCGCGGAGAAAGGTACGCGACCTGCCGCTTTGTAAGCGTACGAGAGCCAGCAGGCTGGATGATTTGTTGCTCCTCGACGCTGCGTACAAGGTGCGTTAGGGAGAAAGTTGCGAGATGTACTGAAAAGGGGCTTACACGGCGGCCTCGACGAACGAGTCGATGTCTGTCTGTCCGCCTACAATCCAGTGGCCGGCTGGCGTGAACGGTCTCCGCGAGCTGTAATGCCGTTCAGTAACCCAGTCAAAAAGTGCTGTAAAGCATGCTTACTCTCTCGCGTGCACAGCCTGCAAGAAGCGCGTGAGCTTCCGCCTCACGCCTTCCCACTTGATGTTAAGTCCAGGCACGCCACCTTCCTGAATGCCGGCCTGGTCTTCCCTCCAGAACAGCGTGAAGGTGATGTTGAGCAACTTGCGCGAGAGCGACGTAATCTCGTCCAGCGAGAGAGGATTACGCGGGACGTTTGCACGTGTCGAGGGCTCTGAGCCCGAGAAGAACTCGTCGTCGCCCATTGTGAGGAGCGAATGCGTGTACAGGTCAGCAAGGAAGAGTAATGGCGGCCAAGCATCGGCGTTCGCTGGATCTGGAGGCGTATGTGTAAAGTGTACTATTAGAAGGGTGCAAAATGTGACATACCTGTATTTGCAGCGGGATTATCTTCGTGTCCAAGTGGGGAGCCCCGCACGTAGCCACGATACAGCTCGCGCACAAGTCCACCGCCGGTAGAGACGACAATAGTGCTCAGTACGCTGTCAGCACGCGATGGCCATGCTGTGCAGAGTGAAAAGAGGAGATCGCAGAGTGCGATGCGTGTCGTGGCATGAGAATGTGTGGCGCGAACAAGTGAGCTTATATGTGTAGCCGAGGGCAGCGTCTGCAGTCGTTTCAGCGTGCGCTCATCTAGCCTAGGCAATGGGATGGGATTGGAGAAAGAAGTCACGACAATGACTTGAGTAGAGTCATCCGGGTCCGAGTCGTCATCCGAACCTGCAGCCTTTTTTCCTGCAGAGACAGCCGAGGAAGGTTCCAAAACGCCGATAGGGAGCGTGTTCATCATGGCAGACAACAGACGCAAGAGTGTTGTGAGAGATGCAGAAGAGAGAGTGGGATAGCGAGGAGGTGCAAATGCTGCGAGGTTCGCTATTAGGTGCACCTTTGCCTCGACTCCTAGTGAAGATGCCAATTGTGGGATCGAAGGAGACAGCACAGAGATAGCAGAGAGGGGTAGAGAGACTGAGAACTGAGCGAGGACGTTAAAGGGGAGGCGATTGGGGAACAAAGGGAGAGATAGGATATGTTGTATGAGGGAGGTATACGCTTCTAGAAACGAATCTGGGTGTGACGACTGGAGAATCTTGAGTGGATGCGTGAGCAGGGGTGCGATGAGAGGGATGGACGGGGATGCTTTTTCATTGATAGGCTAAATGCGCGTTAGAAGATCACTTGCAAAAAGAAACTGAGGCTTACTATATTCTCAAAAGCCTTCCGCAGTAAAGAATACAGTCCGTGCCGTACGAGGTAGTGGATAATGTTGGTGCGCAGTTCTTCCGCACGCGGTCCTAGAGCTTGTGAAGTGTTCGTAGGTGAAGTGAGATTATCGATGAATCGAAGGTGATTGGGTGAGGCGGGAGACCTATACACGGGTATTAGGTCGCAGCGCACGCGACACCCCTACAGAGGACGTACCGTGGATAATTCGCCACTGAGCGTAGGAGGAGCAAGGATACTTGCCGTACGAGAACGACCCAGTGCTCAAACTCTGAACCACCGAGGAAGTGTGATAACCAGCCTGAGGGCGGGAGGGCTCGTCAGCCAAGCAGAGTATGGAAGTGCATTGACACAACTGGAGAAGACACGTTGAGAAGACTGCTTCCCGGAGCGTGCACTGCGCGCAGAGTGACACCGAGTCCTCCCTAACTGAGACCGAGTACCGATCACTCACCGTCTCCCGCGCTAAGTACCGCTTCTGACCATTGCGCGAGCAACTCTTGGTCGTTCCCGATGAGGACGAGAGCACGCATCCCTTTCAAGCCTAGGACATCCTCCTGGAAGATTTGAGCGAGGTGACGCTTGACTGCGCGAGTCTGCTGATAGCTGCGCCATCGCGACTGGATACACGCGGCGCTTTCTTGACGGCGGCGGAAGTCCTCGCGTTCAGACCGCCGGGCCTTCGCGCCGTGAAGGATTTCCGTATGAGACGCAACGGTACTTGAACCACCGAGGTTGATCTTCCGGCGCTTTTCTTGTGTGAATGGGAACATGATGGATGAAGTTGAAGGGTAGTTCGCCGCCGTTCGGAAGAGGAGGTGCTGCCTTACGCGGCCCTCTGACGCTTACTGTACTCCTTCGACGGCCCGCCAGCTCCGGCGAACCCTCCTCTTTGCTGCCGGATCCACGAGGGATTTATCAATGCCTCCCGAAAGAGACGCGCGGAGGCCCATAGAGATTTTGGGGGAAATAACGCAGGTCGAGGAAGAAAATGCGCGAGCACTGCGGCATACAAGTGACGGGTGGCAAGAGAGAAAAAGAGATGACCTCGACCCGGATTGAACGGATGACCTTCTGGACTGGAATCAGACGCTCTACCGCTGAGCTACGAAGTCTTGTCAGTTGATGCTCAAGTGCCATGCATGACGTTTCCGTGATCTTATCGCCGAGGTTGGCGACATGTTTCAGATCGCGCTCAAATTTGACCCTATCTGACGCCTCCCGCACCCCCGACTCGCACCGCGTTCACGACACTGTATGCATAACATGGACGCCCTCCAAGGCACAAGCAATTTTATCTCTCAACCCATCGTAGACAATGGCTGAAGGCACCCCCACAACTGTCGCCTACAAGCAAGTCGGTGACCTCACGTTGTACATCGATGTCTACCCGCCAGCGACGACTTCCGAGGGTGCAGTGCCAGCCGTCGTGTTTTTCCATGGTGGTGGGATGACCGTTGGGGATCGCAAAAGCTGGTTTCCAACGTGGCTTCATAGTTCGTCTTCGCCCCTCGCCCACTCTCAATCCACATACTGATCCATCGCGATTACCCTATCAGAGCGCACGACCGCGGCGGGTTTCGCGTTCATATCCGCCGATTACCAGCTCCTGCCCCCAGGCACTGGGAAAGAAGTGCTCGAGGATGTCGTCGATCTCTTTGCGTTTCTTGAGCGCACACCCTCGCATGGCACGGTACAAGTCGACGCGACGCGCTTGGTGACAGCTGGCGCCAGTGCGGGCGGGATGTGTTCGTTCCTCGCCGCGGTCCATGCTTCTCCCAAGCCTTGCGCAGTTCTATCTCTCTATGGTCTCGGCGGCGACCTCTTCGTGAGTTCCTACTCTTATCTCAAGTCGACTTTGCCAACGTCGCAGAGCAGCTACCGCACTTCCTGTCCCCCAAGACCAAGCCCTTCTTCCTGGGCTACGAGATCCTCGACCCAGCCAATTTCTCCGAGTACCTTTATCCCGCCAGTGCGGACCTTCCGCCCCTCGCGCAGTCCCAGCCCGCTGTCTTCGGGCCCGACCATCCTACGTCGCCCGGCATGCCCTCAAACCCCCGTATGCCGCTCGCGCGCCTTTGGATGCAGCTCGGCACATACCTGGACTATTGGACCGGCCAACACGCGCCCTCGCTGAGCGACGCGCTGCGGCCCTTGCTGCCCGCGCCTGACGTGGCGCCCGCAGACGTGGACGAGGTCCTCGCGCGCACCGTGCCGGAGCCCGCCCGCGCGCTGTTCCCTCAGCTGCTCGTCGCGCACGAGTGGCCGCGTGTGTTGCTTGTGCACGGGTCAGAAGACACCGCGGTGCCAGCGCAGAGCTCGCGCGCGCTGCATGCGCGCCTGTCTGCGGAGGGCGTGCAATCTGCACTACGCATCGTAGATGGATCGGAGCACTCGTTCGACCTCAAGGGTGGGGCGGAGGATGCGTTTGGTGCGTTGTTTGACGAGGCGGCGGAGTTTTTGCGCGGATCCGTGTTTGACACTTAGCTTAGACAAAGTAGAACTAGAAATGAGTACTACCAGTAGAAACCTCGTAGGATTTGTATCACATCTGACACGCAACACCCGTTATCGGGCTCGACGAAGCGTCCTCACAGCGATGTGGATGGAACTCCAACCGGGACTGTGTAACGTGCACATGCTCGCACCCCCAGAAAGAAAGTGGTACAACTCATAACAGGATTCTTCCATTCGTGTGCGACGTGATACATACAGATTGTTACTATACAGCCGATTCACGACACCGCTTGACTTGCTTACACCCGGGAAGACATTCCGCGTCTCACAATGATACATTAAGTGGCCGTTCAGTGGCGCAAGAGCTGGGTCGCGGGCCTGCCAGTCGGGACTGGCGCGTGCGGAACAGGCGCGTGCGGGGTCTTGATCTTGATACCGAGGTCCTCCGCGATGAGGTCCGCGCCCTTCTCGCCGACGAGGAGCGCCGAGGAGTAGGTGTTCGTGCCGAGGTTATCCTGCGGGCGTCGCCACCATCAGCGAAAGGAAGTTGAAAATTGAAGGGAGACTGGAGCCTACCGGGCAGATACTGAGATCGACGCACTTGAGGTTGGTCGTGCCGTACACGTTCAGGCGCTTGTCGAGGACACCGCCCTGCTCGCGTGGTTTCATCGCGCAAGTTCCTGAGAATCGCTCGGCGTCAGACATGCCGAGATGCTGTAGAAGAGGAAGAAAGTATTACCAAGAGAGTGCCACGTCGTCTCGACGTGGTCCGCGACCCAGTCGTCGATCGCCTTGTCGTCTTCCTCGGTGTACTTGATATCTTCGTGCACCTTGGATGCGTCGAAGGGGGTGCCGGGCTGGTGCCACGAGCCCATGTGGATGCCGACGGTGAACGAATTCGGTAGGATGCCGCGCGCGGTCTGCAGGTCAATGTCCTGGCATGCCGCGGGCGAGCTGGGATGGAAGCGCGGATGGTGCGACGTGAGCTCGCCGCGGAACGCTACGTGATTCGTCAGTCACGTTGTTTCCTAGGTAGGTTGGGGGGTGATCGTACCGTCCATGCGACGGGCGACCTCACGAGTCTTCTTGTAGCTCCAGCGAATCGGAGCGAAGTCCGCCTTGTTGTTCATGAAGCCACTGTCGAAGAAGGGCTCGACGTAGGGGTTCGTTGACCGGATGTGAATCTACATTGGAGGGTTTTCATGATGAGCTCATGCAACGTGCTTGGCAGTTGGTAAGCGTACCTTGCCACGGCTCGCTGGGTACTCGAGGTACTGGAACCTGGAGACAGACCGTCGTCAGCTGCCTTCTCAGTAAATGGTGGTCGGGGGCTTACATCGTGATGTACTTGCCAGGCGGCAGCAGAGTGTGATCCGCATATGCGCCACCGACGATGGAGCCGAACATGACGGGCTTGTCGGGCTTGTCCTTGAAGTAGCGATTCCAGAGTTCGTTAAACTCGGGGCCCATCTCCTTCAATTCTTCCTCTGTGGGACGGATCTGTTCGACAGTAAGATAAGTATTTCGCCTGTCACAACCCGATTGTATTGGAACGTACCTTGAAGCCGGCGTCGATGCAGTTCGACGAGAGGCGGGCCTTCTCGGGGCTGGTCTCCCACTCGCTGAAGATCTCCTTCTGAACTTCCGGCACGCCACGCATGAAGTCATCGGTGGTCTGGGTCTCGTTCGAGACGCGGAAAACTGTAATGTCCATTGGAATCAAATTTCATGCCACTACGTGAGCAGCCACGTACGCGACAGAGTGGTGTAGTGGTCCTGGTACTGCTCACTAATCGCGGATGTCAACACTGATAGCCCTTCCAGTCCAGCGTCCGACTTACCCAACACCAGGCAAGTCACTGACGACCTTGACGCCCAGCTGGTTGAGCAGCTCGGAGTTGCCGACACCGGAGCGCTCAAGGATCTGAGGAGTGCCAAGAGTGCCAGAGCTCAGCACGACCATCTTGCGCGCCTTGACGATCGTCTCGGAGACCTGCCCGTTGCTCCCACGGTTGCGCGAGGGCACATAGGCGACACCAATGGCCTTGTTGTTCTCGTCGAAGAGGACACGCGAGACGCGGGCGTTGCAGCGGAGGTAGAGGTTGTCTTGGACATCCATAACGCTGTGCACGTAAGCTGTAGATACGCCGACGTGAGGCTATATCCAGGATATGGGCGACTCCAGACACTGACCAGTAGCAGCGTCCGAGCGCCTGCCAGTATGTCGGTTGATGTACTTCGCCCAAATCTCAGCACCATGAGAAGTCTTCAAGTCTGGTGAACGCAAAATAAGGCATTGAATGTGCCCGTTATGAGATGGACTAACCCTGGATATCATCTAAAGGGATGTGGCCTCTTAAGTACCTGCTCCCATATCCATAAGGGAAACGTAGACATACCGCTGTAGGGAATACCAATCGCATGCGAGGCACGGAGGAAGTCTTGTGCGACGGGCTGGATCTGTCCACCGTTACTGATCGCAATGGGACCATCATAGCCGTGGGTGTCGTTGTTAGTGGGCTTCTGGTAGTTCTCCAGGCGCTTCATGAGTGGGACGAGGTCTGGACGAAAAAGTCAGTACGATTTGGGCCAAGTCCAACTCACCAACGTACCCTCTCCCTTCCACCCTTCAGTGTTGAAGTCATCTTATAACAGGTGCTTCTCTAAGAAAGCGTGCACGAGCGATGTCATTATTACTTACCCCAGTCGGACCATGAGGCACGAGTGTACATCTGCAAGAAGCGCTCAGGATTTCCACAAAAGGTCAAGGCACAATGACGACGAACCTGGAAGTTGATACTACTTCCACCACCTGTAAGGTAGACCCGAGGTTAAACTACGTCAGTAGCGCCGGACCGGTCCATATACGCACCGAGGATGTTAGCACACCTACACACGTCAGAGAAGGGTGAGCATGATCTTCATTCACGTGAATGGGAGGTGAGACATACGGGACGATACTCTGCCTCCCACGCAGATGCGAGGACTTCTGAGTGTCGGTGTAGAATGTTGCTTTGTCATTTCTGTAAAAGTGTTGTGAGAACCACGCAAGAGGCCACCTTGAGTGATTCTCACACTCCGTCCCTTTGCATATTCTTGACGTAGATACCGGGTCTAAACAGCGACAACAGTCAGGTGCACCGCCACACCAACTGTATATGCGGAAACACTTACCGATATACCCAGGGGTCATCTCTGTTGTTGGCACCACCTATACACAAGTCACGTTGAACATAGTCAAATGACATCGACGAGGTGAACGACAAACCTTCAATGAGCATGACCTTCAAGGTCGGGTCCGCGAAGGCAAGGCGGCCAGCGACCACACAGCCAGCGGGACCTCCTCTGCGCGTCAGTGCGGCGGGTCAATCATACGTCGTCGATGAGATCCGAGAAGACGACGAACCCTGCGACGATGACATCGACTTCCTCGGGATGGCCCATGATGGACGGTAAGAACGAAGCGAAGCGGTACGGTTAACTGCGGCGAGAGAGCTCCAGGCAAGTGAGGCTCGAGGTCTGGAGTTCCAGAGCACAGGGGTTTATATTCCACCCCACGCGCATGGGGTAGGCACGCTTGCGCCCAGCTGACAAAAATTCCCAGCGGAAGTGTTGCGAAAGTGTACCGCGGACGGATTGACACCACTGGAAAGTCAGCTGCCTAGTGGAGCCGCAAACGGGGTAGCAGCAGCGCTGCCATCTGAGGTAGTTAGATACACCGAGATGCTGGGCGAAGCGGCATAAATAATTGAGCCTGGGAATGGACGCGCAACTTGAGACTTGACGGCATTGTGCTGCTGCCCTCATCCCCACCAGAAAATCGCACGGCCTTGGTATCTGAATTGGAGCAGCATAAGAAGTACCGAGTACGATAGCCTGCTTACCGCCGTGCGTGAATACCCATGCCTGAGCCCTTCAACAAACCAACCTGCGCTCGAGCCCCTGACGTGGGGTAATTTCTCCTTCCAGGAAGGCGCAAGGCGCGTCGTTTGGAGCGACTGCGGGTGTGATCAGAGGAATGCGGAACTAAACTATCGAGCAGGTGCGCGGGCGCTATCTAGATCCCGCGAGCTGAAAGAGACGCCAAGGAATGCCGATGCTATGCGTCGAGGAGCCGACGGGATCTGCTGTTCCGCCTCACGCAACGGAGAGATCATGAGAACGAGACAGATGACTGTGCGAGCCCAAGAGCAAGCTTCTGCATTGAGTTCGAAGCTGGAGAGCCCGATCGTTCGCAGAGTCTCGCAGCTTCACGAAGACGAGGGTACATTGTCGAAGACACGTAGTTTACGCACTACGGTCAATTAAGCCTGAACACCCTTTCATGTAGCGCGCTAGCACGATCCGCGCGTGGCGCGACGACGAGAGGTGTGAGCTTATTTGCACTACCGAGCAACGTAGGCGCGGTGAGCACTTGACCGATCACCGGCGGTAAGGAGGACTCACCAAGGCAGAGGAGGCTAAGAGGGTCTGACGCGGTCCCAGGGTGCCAGATAGAAGGGGCGGCTTTCCCGAAAAGTAGCGCGTACGGATGCGAATGCAACTTTCGTGTGCTATTCTCAGGGCTTCGACGGCCAAGCCCTCGGGAGAATGCCCCACGGGGTACGCAGTCGCTACCCCACATTACGCGACCGTGAACACGCACGCCGCGAAAATGACGTTGTGACCATCGTCCTGTGAGCCCACCGCCGGACCGAGCGTAATTTCCTGTTGCAATTGAAGGGCTTGTTGCGAGGTCACAATGGTCAAGGAGGAGAACAGAACGTGACTAGCCGCGGCGCGCCGTTCGTTGTGCCGCTAAGGTTGCATTATTTGTGCGTATTTGTGGCAGCTGACTTGCGGCTGTAGCCGTCTCTTCTCCTGCGCGCGCCCGTGCCGAGCCTCTACGCCCACGCTGGGCACCATGGGAGCGCGCCGCATATCCAGTGTTCGTTTCCTATGCACTCGTTTGGGAGCTTACCCTATAAGCTACGAAGACACAAAGGCACGACGCGCAAGGCGGCCGACGAAGCGCAATTGAACGCTCATGGGCGCCGTGCTCTGGGCGTAAGGACGCAAGACGGGGGTACTGGCGATCTCCGATGCTGAAAATCTCGACGTCTGGTGACTCTCCGTGGGTGCGTGTCTGCTTCTTGCTGTGGGAACACGTCTCTGGATTGGAAAGGACATTTGTCGAGGGCCCCCGCCAGCTGTGGGACCGCGAGCTTGAATGCGCCAGGTACGTATGCGCCACCGCGCTCGCTGCTGCCTGGCGCTTGGAGTGGATAGATTGCATGAGTATGCAGGGCCGTACATGGATTGGCCGGCGCACTTCTGGTCCTTTCTGATTTGTGGCGCCCCCAGTTCCGCGATCATTGTTCGCTGCGCAGCGTCTTCTCTTCCGTCCTTCTGAGCTATTCCCGTCGGCCGGACCATACACTTACTGTATCGTTGCTGTGGGCCGAGGCCTCCGCCGCGCTTGGCTCCATTCTTCTTTATGAATGCCAATCACCTCTTAATCCTCTTTACCAGGTCACCCGCTCATGTTATTGATCTTCATGCATTAGCATAACTCCAGTTGGTTGAGCGCAAGCCACCGGTGTTTGCGCCTTGCACCCTCTAAAACATATTCACACCCAAACCCAAACCACAATGGGAAGGAAGGCTGCACGATGTCAGTTGACCCAGCTCCGGTTGAATGCAAGGAATAGGCCTCGGACGAACCTACACTGAGTCTCTCTCGATGCTCTCGTGTGTGAAGAGAACTACTCCTTCGGCTTTGGATACTACGCGACTGGGGCAATCAGAAGCAAAGCACGTACACCGAGTCACGCTGACACAACCATCGGCACCGTTAACCTCGCCTGCGGCCATCAACGAAAGAAAGGCATCTGACCGTGCGCTCGGAGCCCGCACTAATTCGGCCGGCTTACTTTTAGCTGTGTAGAATGTCTACTGTTGAAAATAGCTGCGGTGCGTGTGCTGTGGCGTGCCGACTAACCTTGGTGCACCCAGGAATAGATGCTGATCGTCGTCTGCGCCGGGTTACGCACAGCGCCAAGAGTTGCCCCGCGCTGCGTCATGTGGCTCGGGCCCTCGAACGAGTAACGAAGATCAAGCTTCCGTGACGAGCATGAGCACTACGCTTCGCTTCCGTGAGCTAGGCACATGACTACAGTGGAGTACGTAGCAGGTCTATCATTTTACTCGCCATTTACTGAATGAAGTCCCGTGCATGCCTCAGTTCTGGGCTCTGCGCCATGCGCGCATGTACTCGAGTACTTGTGTATACTCGCATCGTCTTTCCGAATGACATCCGGCCCCGCGCGTTTCGTATTCTCTCGACCACGCATAGCCATGGGCCCATGGTCAGCGCCACACGCTACTTCCAAGACCACAAGCACCATAATGTACCACACTGTCGATTGGTATTATGTCGTTTGCGCCGGGCCAAGTGTGGCGCTAGAATTGCCTTGCGCCGCGTCAGGCCGCGCCGTCATGTGGCCCGATTGCTCGGACGAGTAACGATGATCAAGCTTTCATAACGAGTATGAGCACCACGCGTAGCTTTCCGCAAGTTAGGCACATGACTGCAGTGGGGGTACGCAGCATGTCTATCATTTTCCTTGCTATTTACTGAGCACATCCTTGCATATGTCACTTCAGAACCCTGCGCCATGCGCGCGCGCATGTGTACTCGCTTCGTCACTCCGAATGACATCGGACCTCGCGCGTAGCCGTGTTCTGCTCGGACCTCTCGATCATACATACTATATAACCACGGGCCCACGGTCAACGTCGCGCATCACTATCAACATCACAAGCATCCACAGTCTTACGGCGCCGGTCGGCATTATCATGCCGACTGCACTACGCACGCTCTCCTGGCACTCTTTGTAACAAGAATACTCACCTCTAAGTACAGAAGTGTCCTCTTACACATCACAGTTCACAGCCCTGCGCCGTAACGTGTACGTATACTTACTTCGGTTCTAAGTGCCATCGCCCTGCGCATCATCTCACCCTGATACCTCAACTATGCACCGCCGCGCGCCCATGGCAAGCGTTACAACCATTTTTGAACCTACCGCCGCGCGCCGGAGGTACAGAACCTCACGTAGCACGGAGTCCAGACAGAACTCCCAGCGCCAGTTGGACCGTGAAGCCAATCACTCTCCCTACGCTCCCCAAGCACGCCTGTTATAGGGAGTCGTGTCTTACATTAATCGAGCCACGACATTCGATCATTCTCTGTCCGCGTGTACTACCAGAGGGTGCTGGCATTCACTTAGCGAGCCTTCGTTATCATCATTCTCAAACCCAACCCATGTATGTCCCAGAACGGAATCGCGCTACGCATGTTCAGCCCCTAGCCCGCCTGCTTGACTGATTGATGCACAGCGCCTGTCAATGTGATAAACAAGATAACGCAACTGTCAGCGTGACCGTGAAGAGAGGTTTGACTGGCACCACCAGGCGAATTCAAGCTCCACCGCGCAGCTCTCGTGGTACTTACGCAGTACGTATGACGTAGTAATGCACACGCATGTCTATGCCCACTGCACTGCATGCTTTTATCGCTTTGGGCCTCGGTGCCTGCGTTCCATTTAAGAAGTTTCGTGACGCCGCTCGCCATCCGAGTCGTCGCTCTGGCAGCACACCCGAAGAAACCCGACATGGTCTCCCCACATGTGATTCCGTCATAACGACAAGTGTTTATTGAGCCTAGGCGAGCGCAGGCTGCTCCGAACACCGAACAACTCTGGTAACCCGTTCATCTGCAACGTCATGCACGCCCCGTCACTAAGCAACGGAGCACCACACCACGCCACGACGTAGCTCCATACCGTGTCCGAGGCTCCCAGGCTGGGCACCGAAGCCGCGGCTTCCGGCGGACCTGGTGAGTGCCCGCGCGCGGGATTCCTGACGTCGCCGTGCACATATGAACATGCTTGCAGGGCGACTTCCTCGACAGCGAGACTTTGAGGGTTTTAGCGTTAGGCATGCGGTAAGTATGCGTACATTGCGTTGTTTGCCACGACGCGCGCCTGCTGCTCCAAGGCCCGGGCCCGAGCTTAGATATGTACTTATGCAGTGTGATTCGGGAAAGACGCGCGTAAGTTACTCTGGGTGGCGGGCGTGCATGCCCGCTGGCGTTGTAGTGCGGTAGCACACCCGTAAGCTATGTAAGCATGTAAAAAGGTATGACAGATACATCAGTAGAAAATTCGCATGATTGTACTCGTTCTGGCACGGTCAGATCTCAACAAAAAGGATCATGGTCTTTCGAGTACGCCAGAATCATTCCACGAGAATGCCTTCTTGAACTTTTGTAGGGGAGATCTGATCAAACGAAACATATGTTTCGGAGAATTGTTTGTAATGTGATTGTGTCCGTCACACAATACTGAAGTAGTGCATGCTGTATGTTTTACACGAGCATGGCAACAGCGCGATGGACACCCAACACTCCGAGCTCGTCGCCGCCGCTGCCCGAGCGTCCGCGCTCCGACGAGTTCTAAGAACTCTCACCCACGGGTCCGGTCCGACAATGTAAACTTGCGCTCCGAGCATCCGAAGCAGCACATGTACTCTACATGCTCCGCGTGCGCCGGGGCGCAGACCGGACAACGCCTGGCTTGTTTCGCCGGAGCAGCGGGGCCGCAGGAGGCGCCAGGACGCGGCCAAACGCACCCGCGAGGGCGCACGAAGGTGTCAGTGCCAAGCTGTGAATCGTGATCGCTGGCACATTGCGCCAGCATTGCTGCAGCCTGGGATTGTCTGCGGCAGGGCCAGGCACCGCGTTTCAGGCCGCCGCTATTGGGCGGGGCTCAGGCCCCGGCCTCAGGTCCCATCGATGTACATACGAGTGAAGCGGCGGGCGTTCGGATGGAAGGGTTGGGAAGGCGCGAGTGTATGTATGTGGATGCATGCATGCGTGCTGGCTCGGAGAAACTGTTGGGGGCGAGGCGCCCCGAAGCAAGGCACGGGCCGTCGCGCTCCACACCATGCTGGGGACCGCGCAGCGACCGCGCGGGCACGGCGCCCGGATCAGCAGCGGCAAGCACGGATGGGCAAGACGAGGCGCGCCGGGGCGAGCGAGCGAGCGAGACGCCCCCAGGCAACCCGGGGTCACGAGACGCCTGCGCGGTGGCGGCTAGGCACAGCATACAACAGAGGGCGCGGGCAATTTATCCTGGTAGGGTGTGCAAGGGGCCGCGAGGTGGGCACGCAGCTGGGACGCCACTGACTGTTCAATTGGCAGATGGATGGCGGCGCAGTGAAGGGAAGTGATCGCCCGACGGACGAATAGCATGGAAGGCGGGGGCTCCGGGTAGGCGGCGCGTGTTGTGTAGAATGGCGAACTTGGCGAAGCGCGGAGACGCGTTGCTGGCAGAGCGATGAGCGCGGGAGATTGCGGCGGGGCGTCGCACGCGGTCGCAAAAGTGAGACACTTTCAAAGCTGAGGCTGGCTGAGGCTGAGCGCTGAGCCAAGAGGCTGAGGGCAGCGCAATTTGCAGAGGGGCCTCGGCACGTGCTAAGTATATACGGGTGTGCCTGTTCATGAGGGCAGTGTTCGCCAGCTTGCACCACAACCCCCACCAGTGCTCACCTCATCCCAGCGCACAACAACGCCCATAGCGCCTATGGAGAAACAGAAACGGCAGTCGGACGGTGAGTGAATGGCGTGTTATCTTTATCGGCACGAGGCAGCGATGGCCGCCGGCCGACGCATTCCGTCATATTTTGGGAGAGAGACGTAACTCTCCACCGCCACGAGCTTTCTTGTTGCTCGCCACGCTCCAGTCACCCGGGCTATCCCACCTGGTGTCGGTTTGTGTCTTGCCTCCTTTTGCTCCCGCGAGCGGCCGATCGTTGCGCCTTAATTCTTCTCTTCCTCTTCTGCTTTTTATCCTCTTGCCCGTTTCTCCCGCGACCGACCATGTCCTCGTCCTCCTCCTCGGGCGCCGGGGCTCCCTCCTCCCCCTCATCGCCCCCCGCAGGTGCTTCATCTACTTCCCGTTCCTCTCAATCCTCTTCTTTCTCATCGTCCTCCTCTTCAACCTCTTCTTCAGTATCTTCACCTTCATCTTCATCCTCTTCTACTTCTACTTCCTCCTCTGGTCCTCTGTCCACCCGTCTTGTTCCGCAGTCGCTGACCATCTTTCCCCAGTAACACCACCTCCACCTCCACCTACATCAACTACAACATCATCCTCAACATCTTCATCCTCATCCTCGTCAAGTAGCTCCGAATCGTCTTCGCCTACCCCACCGCCCTCCAGTTCTAACCCGGGCAGCAGCTCTAGCAGCAGCTCCTCGTCCTCCTCGTCCGTCTCCTCACCTCCACCGCCACCACCACCAGGCTCTAGCTCAGATAGCAGCTCGTCCTCTTCGTCCTCGAGCTCATCTTTCTCTTCCAGCCCCACCCCAACTCCCCCAGCCTCTCAGTCGTCTCAGAGCTCTTCTTCGACTACCTCTGTACTGACCTCCCTCGTGGTGTACGCACGCATGTCTTGACCACTGTGGCTGTGCTAACATTGCCCCACAGTACTACCGCTCCCAATGGCCAGGTAGTCACCACGACCATCCAGTCGACCGTGGTCGTGGCTGCCACCGGCGCCGTGCGCTCCAGCAGCGGCAGCAGCAACACCGGCGCGATCGTTGGCGGCGTCGTCGGCGGGCTCGGCGGCTTGCTTGCCATCCTGCTACTCGCCCTCTTCTTCTGGCGCCGCAAGCGCCGCTCAGACGACTTTGACGGCAACTTTGACCCCGACCGTGTCGTCCGCCACGCGGGGCACACCGATCTTGCCGGCGCAGAGGTCACGCCCTACGCGTACGACCCGCACACCGGCCCTGCCGCGGCGCTCGCTAGCGGCCCCGGCAGTGCCGGCCCGCCGAGCTCCAGCGGCGCGGGCAGCAGCAACATGCGCCAGTACGGCGACTCGCAAGCGCTGCTCGGCGGCGGCGCGCTCGGCGCAGGTGCGGCGACGGCCACCTCGGGCTCGCACTACGCGCCGACGTCGAGCGCGAGCGACGGCGCGCCGAGCAGCCCCACGCAGAGCTCGTACCCGCTCGGCGCGAGCTCGGACGGCGCGCACGGGCCCAGCCCCGGGCCTGGGTTCCCGGTGCCGCAGCCGTACCACCCGCTGTCGGCCAAGGAGCGCGAGGCGCAGCGCCAGCGCGGGCTCGGGCTGGCGGGCCCGGTTGAGGAGGGCGGCGAGGGCCCGGTGCTGCAGCATAGCGATGCGGGCAGGTGGGGCGCGAGTCCGCAGGAGATCCCGCCGAGCTACGACTCGATCCCGGCGGACGAGCGCTGAGCCGTGCGTCCGCACGATGTGTGTGTTATGCCCAGCTTTATCGTAAGTACGTACTTAGTATTCAGTTAGTTAGTCCTGTTCATGACCTACCATGCACTGGTGCCTCGATAGGAGGACCGTATTTACATCCCAGTGTTGCATGCGTGATACATGCGGGCGTGCGCGGTGGGTGCCACGGGCGTGTGCGTGTGATTGGAGGTGGGTGGCCGTGCTGCGCGTTGATTTGATCGCGCGCCTGCGGTCCAACTCGCCCGCGTAGATCGGTGCGGTTTCGGGGGCTCCGGCGCCGCGCTGGAGCCCTAGATCGCGCGCGCCTGTACACACAAGCAGAGCACATGCACCTGGTGCGCGCCGGGTGTGATATTATGTATGTCTACGCCTACAGTTATTTACATCCCAGTGTTGCATGATAATCACCAAGGCGTGTCCGGTCTTCCTGCAGAATGTGGCGGCGAACGACTAGCTTGGATTTGCTGGAATAGGGCTTGGAAGTCTCGCTGGGTATGTCCCAATCTGCCAGCAAATCTCCATCCCTTGCTTGCCCTCGGCTTATAGGAAACCTCAAGAACTGAGTGAGCGACCTTCGTTGAAAGAAAGAGGTCATGCAAGCTGGTAAGGCCATCTTGCGCTGATTGTCCGAATTCAAGCATTGGCCTGTTTGGTTTCAGCTAATTCATCTTTGCATACGTCGGTGCAGCAATCATTGTGCAATCGGCGAGTTGGTGCGGACAACAGATGCCTTATCAAAGTTTATACGACCGACATCGGCCACTTGATGAATACTTGACGAGTTGCACACATTCAACTTGCCCCCACCGTATCCCTACCGGAGTGCTGGAACCTGTCAGGTATCGAATGCCCCGTAGCTGCTGATCGGAAGCTCCACGCACTCGACGCGATGAGCGATGAAGCTAAGGCTTCAGCTTCAGCGCTTCAGCTTCAGATACAGCTTGGTATCAACACTGTGATGATTGTGCTCAGCGAACGGCGCCACACATATGCAGAACGGCCGGGCCTGGGCAGACACGTGGTGCGTGAGAGTATATCACGTAATGTAACCTTGGGAATGCCATGATGTCATCATCTGGCGTAAGTCGCTATCTTCTCCCCTCCTATGGAGCACAGAAAGCGCACCGCGGACGAAATGTCTTCTTCAGAAAATCTCAGAAGTACCAAGTCGAGGCAGGAGGATGCTTCCTCCCCGGCGTGCAGTTCCCGTGGCCACACCGTTACCACGGAGCAGCGCCAGAGCAATGAGATGAACGTAGATGAGCCTCTGGATCCCATCACCGTTTGCGAGCCTACAACCTCCACTGTGCCTATGAACCCTCCCGCAGTGCTAGACGAAAGCAATACCTCTTGGGCGGTCCCTGACGAACCAGGCAGCGAGATGGTACAAGAGGATATCTCCGACGACGGACACGCACATCTCGATAAACTTCTCCGCGGCGGTATTTTCTCATCGGTCGATATTCTCTCAACGGTTAAGCCCGACACAAGTGGTTTTGTTGCCACTGCTCTCCAAGAAGTCATTCGCGGTTGTCTCCTACTGGACCGCAAATACCACAGTCTTCAGGCCAACGCTAACCTGACGCAGCTTGTGGCCGAGAATCCGTGGCTCTCATCCCTCGTAATGAAGTGCAGCAAACTTGGAAGCGCACGCGAGATCCGCCGCCTTAGTAAGTCACACCGTGACATTGTCGTCTCATCGTCAAGTGTGCTGCGCTGACACATCCTTGAAGAAATCCTGAGGCCACCAGAGCGCCCGAAAGCAGTCGGTATATACAGAGGCAGAGAGACCAGTGGGTCTGTTCGGTTCTCCGCTCGGCCAACGCTAACTGTTCTTGCAGTTGTTGAAGAATCTTGGGAGTGCGATTATCGAGGCGATGCCGCCCGGGTGCTGCTTATCACCATCTCCGACTACCTTGTCGTGGGACGGGGTGTGTACTTTCAGCATGCAAACATCGTGAATTCCTCGGGGACTGGGAAGTCTCGCATGGTCGACGAGTTGTCAAAGACAATCATCACCGTGCCGATGTGTCTGCGAGACCCGGCCAGCACAGGTCCGTAGCCCCCGTCCCAGCTTTCCGAGGCACAGAGTGATGTGGCATCCACCGAAAGGGTTTCCACCCCCCGATGATGCGCTCCGGGACTGGTTGCTTGAGGGTTCTCGAAGCCAGGAGGATACAGAAAGAAAGATGCATGGATTCATGCACTCTCTCCTGAGAACCACTTTGGACAGACTGCAAGGAATAGAGGCATTGCGAGGTATTTGTCGCAATATGCATTTTCGTAGCATCTGCGCTAATATTCTCCTAGGCGCGTCGAACGCTCGCGTGCTCGATGGGAAAGCCTGGAGTATAAATGATTTGTTGAATGGGTCATATCTTCCGTCCGACGAAGAACGCGGCTCGGTGGATGCATTCCTCATAGAGCGGCAAAGGCGTCTTGCAACTGGATTTCGTGACTTGATGACCAAGGGACAGAGGTTCGGCCGGGTCAACAACTTTCGACAGGAATTCTTCCAAGACGTGATCAGAGGCGCTGAATCAGTGTGCCCCTGTATCCATGTGCCGTCAACCGCTAGTCTGATTCAGATACTAGTACTCGACTCATTGTGGGCGAATCCGTCAAGGAGGCAGGGGTGAAGAAACCGTCGACGAGAAGCGGGAAGGTAAGGCTTGCTTCCTATCTGCTTGTGTGGAAGCCACGAATTGGGGACTCGCTGATCTCGTGGTTTCCAGCCATCCCTGCCAATCACGCCCTTTCATCCGGGGGATCTGGCCCCGTCGTATATTGAGATTCCTTCGAGAGTAAGCAACCCTATCAACAGTAACTGCGGAACGCAACTCACCCTGATCGGGGAAGGCGTCAGAAACGTCATCAATGCGGCGAAAGAGCTGACCTCTTTTGTCGTCCCTGCCAATGTTGCGGACGGTAAATTCTCGAGGACGTGGCCTTCAGGGGCACCTCAGCGGCCGCTTGTCATCCTCGTGTTCGATGAATCTCATCAACTCAGCCAAACCGAACAAGATCACCGTTGGTCAATCTTCTCCGAGTTGCGCCGTGTACTTGGATGGATCACGAGTTACCCCATCTTTTCTCTATTCCTCACGACGGCGGGAAAGTCCCACCTGTTCTCTCCAGAGGAAGAGTCGGATATTACCCATCGGTTCGGGCCATGGCCCCCTCTTTCGCCCGTCATCACCGAGACCGGCTATGACGTACTGATGCACACTGCGGTTGAAGGCAAGGTAACGTTGAACGAAGTCACTGACGACGACTGGGTTTGTCACTTGGGGCGTCCTCTGTAGGTTGTCTTACTTCTACCCCCTCGGCATGCTCACGGTGCAATTTCATACAGATTTGGCTCTCTTTATGATGCTGCAAACGACAACGTTGAGCGTGATAACATTTACCATCTCGCGAAACGGAAGTTACTCTGCGGCCTCACGATGTATGATGCCATGCAAGACCGACATTCAGGAGACTGGCCTTCGCCGACTGAATGCATTCTGGCTTGTCTTTCCGTCCGCTTCGCCCTGGAGTTCCGTCCCACACACCCGAGTGGTCGCGCACTGGAGCGTAGGCAAGTGGAGCGACACATGCGACTGTGTGTTGCGGCAACATCGGGGTTGGAGGAACTGATCACTACGGCTGGCTCGGAGCCTTTACTCGCGGAAGCAGCTCACTGGAACTTACTGGACACGCACATGAGCCCCGCGCGTCATCTGGGGAGTCGGCTTGACGTGTCTTACATCGACTATGGCGAGAGAGGCGAGCTCATCGCGCTGTTCCTTCTCATGGAAGCGCGCGACTGTACCCCTAGTGAATTCGGCGGTCTAGAAGTTTCCCTTGAAAGCTTCCTCAAAACCCTCTTGCCGGATTCATTGCACCGGCAGCTACGCCATTTCAGACCGAGGTGCTTCCGCGCCAATGAAGACAAGACACTTCTGGAGTCATTCAAGGACAGCAAAGTATGGTTCAACCATGTTATCAAGGTCCGGGACTACGAGATGATCAGACCGGATTCATTCTGGGAGTTCATCACGCGCGGCGCCATGGTGCTGTGTCCCGACGACCAACGCGGCGTTGACATTATCATCCCAATCTGCTATGCTGGCGACATCATCTCGCGCGAGACGGTATCAGCAATTCTGGTTTCGGTCAAGTATGACGTGGCCTTTAGCGTCGAACCAAGACTGTCCCTATTTGACAATATGGACCCGTTCGTGGTGCACTCACTCCCGGAGGGCGACGCGCCGCTGCCGGTGATCCGGATGGTGTTCGCTCTTGGATCAGAAGAGTCGGCAGTCTACCTGGTATCCCCTCCCGAACGGGGCTCTCCAACGGACCATGAAGAGTATACAGCGTACGACATCTGGTTTGCAGGAATGACACCAGAGACGTTCCCGGTGGTTGACAACGACGAGCAACATTACAAGACAGTTCTGGGGTGGTGTGTTCCACAGAGGCGGGAACTCCCGGGTACGCTATGGCATAGAAAGGGGGAGGCGGATGAGAAAAGGAAAACACTGAGGCAGGCTTTCGATCCGCTATCCATGTCTTCGAGTGGGCGTCGTGGCAAGTAACTTTCGACCATACGATTCGCCGGAGACCACGGAAACACAGAAGCGACGTCTCCTCGGCAGGTAGGCTAGGGGGAACCAGGAGTTGTGTTCTTACGGTCTGCAGCACAAGGATTTGGATTAAGATCTAGGGGCTGGTGTCTTTGCTCGCGACGGGTTCGATTATTCTACGTTCGCAGATGTAGGCTGACTGTCCGCTGCCTTAATTGTACAATATGCATATGTGATGCTATCTGCATGCTATAACTGGCCGGAGCGAGAACAGCGGCGCGCTGTCTCATTGGAGCTATTTCGCGCAACGCAAGTCGGATCAGACAGAGGTCTCAGGATCGTTTGTTTCTTCGGCATGCCGCGGCGAGATGCCATGATCCAAGCTTTTCCGAAACGGCTGCACCGACGGATATTCGGTCGTCACGCGTCAACCTGGCAGCGTCGACTTGGCGGTGCGTGGCCCAGCGACTGAATATCAGACCCGGGGTCCTCACCAATGGATGATCTGGGTGACCCGCGTCGCGTCGTATGCCAAGTGTAGCACTCGGGTGCGGCGCCTCACGCACACGAACAAGAAACGGTTCAGACAGGCAATACAATGTGCAGTACGTGCAATGGTGATACAGATGGAAAGTACAGCAGCAGCGCGGGTAGCAAGGAAGATCAAGTCTTGGCAGCACGTCCGAATCCGAAAGCACATCACGACGGCGGCGGCACGCGATTCCGCTGCAGCGTGACGGGCTTCCCGCTGCCACCGCCGCCACCTGCAGGCGCCGCGGCAGCAGCGCCGCTCGCATCCGCCGCCTGCCCGGCGGCAGGCTTGAGGCGCTTCGCGAGCGAGTCGTCGGCGGACCCCTCGGTCTCTTCGCGCGTGCGCTTCGCAGCAGCGCCCATGATCGAGACGCCGCCGGCGGGGGCGGCGGCACCAGCGGGGGCCCCGCCGCGCCCGGCACCGGCACCGCGGATGCTCATGCTGCCCCGCGGGGCGCCGCGGCCGCGGCCGCGCGGTGCCTGGCCCGCTGCGGCTGCTGCGGCGCCGGCGACTGATGGCCGGCCGCGTGCGGGTGCGCCGCCGCGTGCTGGGGCAGCGGCAGGGACAGCAGCACTGGTCGTGGCTGGAGGGGGAGCAGATGCGGGTGGGGGGGTCGATGTCGACGGCGACGCGGCTGGGGGTGCCGATGCGGACTCGCTTGGCGCGGCGCCCGCCTTCTTGAGCTCCTCGATCTGGGCCTCCAGCTCTTTGAGCCTGCCCTGCGCCTTGACGAGCTGGGTGTCCTTCAGCCGCAGCTTCATTGCGCCCTCCAGGCGGCCTCTCTCGATGGCCTCGACTTTGGCGGCCTCGAGGAGCGCCTGCAGCTCTTGTTCCTTCGCAGACACCGCCGCGGCAACCGCAGCCTCGATAACGGCCTTTTGGTCCTCCGGGGCGGCAGCGGCGGACGCAGGTGCAGTCTCCTGGGCTTTGGCCACGGCCGCGTCGACAGCCGCCTTGAGCTCCTCCTGGTGTTTCGCGGCAAGCCGCTCCTCCAGCGCCTTCAGGTCGTCTGCGTGCTGCTTGAGAAGCTCCTCGGACGCGGCGGGGGCGGGGGCGCTCTTGGTGGCATCCTCCACGGCGGCCTTGATCGCGGCCTCCTGCTCGCCGACGGCCTTTTGGCGCGCAGCCTGCTGGTCGCGGATGCGGGCGTTGAGTTTCTCCTGCGCGCAGTGGTGAGCGACGGACGGCACTCTGAATGCAGTGGGTCTTACGTTGAACATGCGGAGACCACGCTCGGCCTCTTTGAGTTTCTCGGCTTCCTCGTGGGCCGCCTGGGGAGGAGAAGTATGCATGTGAGCGCGGGCGCGCCTGGGAGTCAGCAGGAAGGGCTCACCCTGGCCTGTTCGACAGCCTCGTCGCGGCTCTTGACGAGCCCGGCCTTTTCCTCTTCCCAGCCCGCAGCCGGCACCGCCGCCTCTGGCGCGCCCCCGGACGATTGCTGCCACGACTCCTTTTCGGCCAGAAGCTGATCCCGTTCCTGCGTGAGCGCAGCCTGCGCGGCGGGTCAGGTGCACGGCTGGCTGAGGAGCAGGAAACTGTCGTACCAGGCGAGACTCGAGTTCAGAGGTGTCGGGGGCGGGCACCTGCACGGACGCCTTGGCCCTCTCCTCCTGCAACGCGCGCTCGAGCGCCTCCTTCTCCTGCCGCAGACGCTCGACCTCCCCATCCGACGACTGCGGCGGCGCAGCCTCAGCACCCGCCACAAGCGCAGCATCGCGCTCCGCCGCTGCGGCCGCGGCCTCCTTCTGCGCGGCCTCGAGACTGGCCTTGAGCTGCGTGTTCTCGCCGCTCAGCGAGTTCATCTTGTTCCGGAAGATGCCGTTGTTCTTCGAGATCATGTCCCGCTGCGCCTTGTGGCTCTTCTCCAGCGCGGCGATCTGCGCGTGCCACGTAAGAACACATGGGGGCCCAGGCGAGAGGGAACGACGGACCTTCTCCTGGTGCTGCGCCGCCTCCTCGGCGTGCGCGCTCTGCTGCGTCTCCAGCGCGGCCTTTTCCTCGCGCAGACGCTCCACCTCCTCCTTGAGCGTCTGGAACTCGGTCGGGTCGACGCGGTCGTACTGCAGCGCAACCAGTATCAGCCCCTGCACACACGCACACAGCCCCCGCGCGGACGGCGCACCTTGCTGAGCAACTGGCTGTTGCGCTCCTGCCACCGGCGGTTCTCCTCCTCGAGCCGCGCGACGTGCGCCGCGCGCGCGTCGAGCTCTGCCTGCACCTCGTGCGCGCGCGCGCGCAGCGGGTCGAGCTCCGCGAGCACGCCCTTGAGCCGCGCGTCGAGCTCGCGCGCGCGCCGCGCGTGCGCCTCGGCGTCCGCGCGCAGCGTCGCGTTGCTCTCGCGGAGCAGGTTGAGCTGCTGGATCTTCTCGACGAGCTCCGCGTGCTGCGCGTCGCTCGTCGCGCTCGCCGCGGCGCGCTCGCGCTCGTCCGAGAGCGTCGCGCGCGTGTCGTCGAGGTCGCGCGCGAGGTGCCCGAGCTGCGCCTTGAGCCGCGCGTTCTCCTGCTTGCTCAGCTCGAGCTGCATGTCGACGATCTCCTTTTCCTTGCGCAGGTAGTTGATGACCGCGCGCAGCTCGGAGAGCTTCGCCTCGGAGCCGTCGGCCGCGACCGCCGCCGCGGTGGCGTCTTCGCCCGCGGCGGCGACGGTGTCGGCCGCCTGGCGGATGCGCGCCGCCTGCGAGCTGACGGTGTCCAGGTGCTGGTGAAGCACGTCGTTCTGCTCCGTCAGCGCCTTGCATCTACGGTCGCGCGCGCGGCGTCAGGGAAGCGCTACCACGATGCAGAGAGCCGGGACGCGCACCTCGAGGCGAGGTCCGCGATCTCGCGGTCGAGCGCCTGCCGCTGCTGGGCCCAGCTCGCCTCGGACGCAGCCAGCTTCGCCTGCGCGGTCTCCGCGCCCGTGCGCTGCGTGCGCTCCGCGAGCTGCAGCTCGTGCAGCCGCGCCTTGAGCTCCTCGGCCGCCTTGAGCGCCTCGGCGTGCGCGACGACCTCGCGCGCGTACCGCTCCTCCGCCGCCTGCACACACAGCACGAGCGCATCAGCAGTCCGCAATACCCGCACCGCACGGGCCGGCGACACGCACCCGTACACGCGCCTCGTGCGCCTGCGCGTCGCTCTCGCGCCCGCGGCGGTCCTCCGCGAGGTGTTTCTCCGAGTTGGCCATGTCGACGATCGTGTCCTCGAGCGTCTTCTTGTCCGCGAGCCACTCGTCGCGCGCGGCGTCGGCCGCCTGCTTCGCGTCCGAGAGCGCGCCGCGCGCCTGCGCGAGCTCGCCCTCGGCCGCTTGCAGGCTGCCCTGGAGTGTCTCCTGTTGCGCCTGCGGTGCCGCGTCAGCCACAAGCACAGGGAAGCGCGCGTAGGGGCGCGGGACGCACCCAGGCAGCCGCGAGCTGCGCCTCGGTCGACGCGCGGTACTCGTCGTGCGTCGCGTGGAGCGACGCGAGCGCCTCCTCGTTCGCCTGGCTGATCTCCTTGAACTGCTGCACGTGCCCGCGCGCGGCCGCGAGGTCCACCTCGGCGACCTTGAGCGCCGCGCGCAGGTCCGCCACCTCGGCCTCGAGCTGCGCGGGCGTCCCGCCTGCGCCTGTGCCTGCGCCGGCGGAGGCGGACGCGACGGACGTGCGCCGCTCGTACACGGCGAGGCGCTCCGCGTCGCCCTGCAGCTTGCGCGCGAGCTCGTCGGCGCGCTGCTCGAGGTGCGCCTTGGCCGCGTCGGCCTTGGCCAGCGCCGTGCGCGCGTCCTGGAGATCGCGGTTCTGCGTGGGGCGGGGGGGGGCGTCAGAGCACGAGCTGCGGGTGCGCGAGCGAGGCGGCGCACCTGGGCGTCGATGTTCGCGCGCAGCTCCTTCGTCTCGACCTCGCGCTGCAGCGTGAGCCGGCGCACGTTCTGGCGCTCCTCGCTGAGCTGCTGCCGCAGGTCCTGGCTGCGCCCACCCGTCAGCACAAGCGCGCACACACACACCCACGCACACCCGCCGGCACGTACGTCTGGTTCTCGAGCTGCACCACCTGGCTCTCGAGCCGGCGCCGGTCGTTCTCGCCCGCGCGCTCGATGTCGTTGTGCATCTTCTGCACGTTCGCGAGCAGATCGCTCAGGTGCGCGCGCTCGCGCGCCAGCGCCGTGTTCTCCTGCGCGAGGCGCGCCTCGACGCTCTCCCAGATGCGCTTCTCCGCGCGCAGGTTCGCCGCGTCCGTGCGCAGCGTCTCGACGGTGCCGTGCGCGCCCGCGAGCTCCTCGGACACGCGGTGGCACTCGATGTCGAGCGCCGTGTAGCGCGCGTAGAGCTCGCGGTTGCGCGCGGTGAGCTCGGCGAGGTCGCGCTGCGCGAGCGCGTGCTGCTCCTGCACTATCTTGTGCCGGTCTGCGTGCGTCTGTCAGCTGTCTGCGGCCCAGGAAGGTGGGGGAACGCACCGCCCGCGACTTCGAGCTTCGCGTTGGCCTTGGCGAGCTGCGCATGGAGCGCGGCCGCTTCGCGCTGCGCCGCGAGCGTGTCCTCGCGCAGCCGGCCAGCGTCGACGCCGATCTCGGCGCGGTACGCATCGAATTGCGCCTGCACCTCCGCAAGCTCCCTCGCGATCTCCGCCTCGTCCTGCTCTTCCACCACCTCCTTTGCGCCTCCTTGCCCGCGTCCGCACCAGCCGCGGTCCGCGCGCGCGAGCATCGCCCTGAGCGCGTCGCGCTCCTTGGCAAGCGCGCCGACGCGCGCGTCGCCTGCGCGGCGCGCGGCGTCGAGCTGCTCTTGCAGTGCGGTGATCGCGTCGTGCGCCTCGCGGACGGCCTCGCCCTGCTCGCGCTCGAGCGCAGCGCGGTACTCGCGCTCCTCGGCCTCCATCTTGGCGCCCATCTCGCGCACGATGCCGAGCAGCTTCTGGTTCTGCGCCTGCAGCGCGGGGACGCTGCGGAAGAGCACGAGGTGGTTCGTGATCACCTCGTCGATCGTGTCGGCCGGTAGCGTCGATTCATCTGCGTCGAGTGCGGCGTCGGACGGGAGGGAGGGGTCGTGTTGTCGTCCGAGCTCCTTGAGGAGCGCCTGGATCTGCCGGCCGAGGTCGTTGAGCTGTTTCTGGAGGAGCTCGTTTTCGCGCGTCGTCTTGGTGAGCCGCTGCGAGGCGTCGGACGCGGCGGACGAGCTGGCGTCGCGCTCGGCGAGCGCGTCGGCGAGCTGCGAGGCAAGCTGCGCTGCCTCGGACTGCAAGCGCTCATACTCTGCGCGCTGCTGCGCCAGAATCGGAGCCTGCAATTACCGCGTCAGCCCAGACGACGCACGCCGACCGCAACGCACGCACCCGCTCCTCGATCTGCGCGAGCACCTGGGCGAGCGTGCGGTCCATGCGGTCGTACTCGGCGCACTTTTGCGCGTACTCGTCCTGCAGCCGCACGTGGTCCGCATACACCTCGGTGAACGTCTTGCCGCTGCGCTGCGCGCGGCTCGCCATGGCCACGGTCGGGCTGAGGCCCATCAAGCCCTGCGTGAGCACGTCCGACTCGGCGCCACCGCGCGCGGGCGTCGAGGGCGCCGACCCCGCGGCGCCGGGCGCGGGCACGGGGAACTCGCCGCGGTTGACTTTTTCGAGCACACGCTCGAGCTCTGCGGTGCGCGCCTCGGCGCCCTCGGCGCGGGCACGGGCACGGTCGACCTGCTCGCGCAGCGCGGCCTCGCGGCGGTCTGCGCGCTCGGTTACGGCGGCCCACTCGCTCTCGACGCCGTCGACGATGGCCTTGGACTGGGCCTCACGGGCCTCGACGAGCTCGACGAGGCGGCGGAGGCCGGCGACCTCACGGGCGTACGTCGCGTCCTGCTCGGCGATGCGCGCAGAGAGGTCCTGCACGCGCGCGAGGGCCTGGGTGAGCTGGTGCGTCTGCGCGTTGTGCGCGGTGCGGAGCGCGTCGAGTGTGCCTTTGGCTGAGGCGTGCGTCTCTTGCAGCGCGTCGTGGTCGGCTTGGAGCTTGGCGAGCGCGGCGTGCTTCTCGTGGCGGTATTTGGCGTAGTCTTCAGACTTTTTGGCGAGCTCGGTAGACGTGCGCTCGGCCTCGTCCTTGGCGAGCTGCAGCTGCTGTGTGAGCGAGTCGAGCTTGAACTGCGCGGATGTCAGTATATGCGAGCGGACGCGCACGACGGGCGCACCATAGTGGACGACTCGGTAGAGCGGAGCTCCCTGAGCTGCGTCTCGAGGGTCTGCTGCTCCTGGCGCGCCTGCTTGAGGTTCGTGCGAAGCGTCTGGATCTCCTCTGGTCACGTCATGCGCGTCAACACGTGTCGGTGTCGGAAAAAAATGACACAAATCGCGTACCGTCGCGCTGGGCGCTGTCCTCCTTGAGACGGCTGACGACGCCGAGGAGGTCGCGCTTTTCGCGCTCGGTGTCCTCGACCCTGTGCTTGAACGAGTCGAGCTCTGTCGACGAGAGGGACTGCGAGCTGGAAAGGGTGGAGATCTGCGTCTCGAGTGTGCTCTTGGACGAGGCTGCGTGGCGAACGGTGAGGACACAAGGGCGCCAAGCGGTGTGGCACGCGACTCACCGAGCGAGTCGCGTTCCGACTTGGCCCTTGCGAGCTCCTCCTGCGCGTCCTTGAGCTGCGCCTCGAGCGTGGCGGTGGACGACTCGCGGTCCTGGAGAGCCTGGTCGAGCTCGACGTCCTTCCTTTCAATGTCGGCGCGTGCGTCCTCGAGGTCGCGCGTGGCGACATCGAGGTCGACGGCCTGGGACACTACGATGCGGTAGAGAGCGAGGATGGCATCCGGCGAGGGGCTCTCAAAACAACATCGGGGAGTATGCGTGCGAGTAATCGAGGTCGAGGTCGTCTGGTATGGGGACGATAAAGTCTGGCTTGGAGGGGCCCGCGGTGTCTTCGCTGTGTGCGCGCACAGAGTCAGACTGGTCGACGTCGGGCTCTATTGCGGCAGCAGCAGCAGCAGCCTTGCTTTTTCTGCGAGTTTTCATGGTGGAGGATGAGAAAGAGGGGAGATGGGCTCCTCTGACTCTTGGTTGGATGAGTTGAAGGAGCGCAAGCAACGCGCGACTGTCGAACGGAGGCAATACTTAGGGTTATGTAATCCAGGCGTCAGAGACAAGACACTCGCTGAGTGACACTCGATGTCTTGTTCTCCTCGGCGTCGCGAACAGCGACTGCGAATAAATCGCCCTGTTTTGAGAAATGAACTTTGGCGTGCAGAGCTGAATTCTGCTGGAGTGGTCGCTGTGTGCGGCACGTGGCGGGCGTGGGGAGTCGAGTGAATAGCACCGCATCATCGCCCGCCGCTAATATTATTACACCGTGACTGCCCCTCGCTCGTCTCTTGTCCCCGTCGTCGTCGTCGTTTTCCTCGCTGTTGTACTCGTCGTCTACACCGATTAACCATAGCATGCACACCCGCTAGCGCCAATGGAACTCTACAAACTTCCCGTCTACCCCGATCGGCGCGTCTTTCAGCCCCTTCCCAGACAGACCAGCGGCTCCTCGTCCCCCGCCTCCTCCACCGGCGCCTCCTCCTCCTCCTCGACCGCCTCGTCTACCAGCTCGTCCCAAACCACCAGCTCCGAGTCGTCGTCGTCGTCGTCGTCGTCGTCATCATCATCATCTAGGTGCGCGCGTGCCCGGTGGCCCGCATCGCCGTCATCGCTGACCGTATCGCAGCAGCAGCAGTAGCAGCAGCAGCAGCACTCTCCTACCTCCACCTCCACCTCCACCTCCACCTCGCAGTCGACCAGCGATCGTCCTCGTCCTCGTCCACATCAAGTTCGTCCTCGAGCAGCACCTCCTCATCCGAGACCTCCTCCTCGTCCTCCTCGTCTTCCTCCTCGTCCTTCACCTCATCCAACTCGACCAGCCCGTCCTCCTCCCCGTCCTCAACACCGGCCTCCACGCCGCCCCCGCCCACCAGCACCCCGCCCACCAATGCCACCTCCGCACCGCCCACCGCGCCCAGCGGCTTCTTCCTCTCCACCCTCGGCACGTCCTCCTTCGTGACCGAAGTCAACGGCACGCCCACAACCGTACGCCCCTGCCCCCCTCCCACCACTAACACTAACACACCCCGCAGGTCATCACCCCCATCGTCACCGCCCTGCGCGACCCCGCGCCCTCACACGCCTCCGCGCGCACAGCCGGCATCGCCGGCGGCGCCATCGGCGGCCTCGCGCTGCTCCTCCTGGGCCTCACCGCGCTCTTCATCGCGCGCCGCCGCGCGCACCGCGCGCACTACTCCGCCCTCGCGCTGAAACCCCCGCCCTCGCGCGCCGCCTTCCTCGCGTCCGAGTACGACCCCACGCCCTCGCCCGAGTACCTCCCGCTCGCGCCCGCCGACCGCGACCCCTTCGCGACGCCCCCGCCCACGGCCGCGCGGCTGCTGCGCGCGCGCGGCTCGGGCAGCGGGAGCATCTTCGAGGAGGCGGTGTGGCCTCCGCCGGGCGCGGGCTCGCGCCTCGCGGACCCGCTCGCGGGGCCGGACCTCGGGCGCATCGTGGACGACGTGATGGGCCCCTCGCGCGCCGCGTCGGCCGCGTCCGATACCGCGCTCCTGGTCGACGCGGGCGCGGGCCACACGCACGAGGACAGCACTCACGCGGATCCGGACGCGGACGCGGAGTTCGGGGCACGCGCGCCGGGGCTCGGGCTCACGCTCACGCTGACGAACCCGGACCCGGTCTCGCCGCGCGCGTCGACGGCGTGGCTTGCGCGCTCCCCGCGCGAGTCTGCGCCGCCCCCGCTGCACCCGCCACCGTGACGCGGTGCTGGTGCGCCCGCGCTCACGACCCCGCGCACGAAACAAAACGACGATCGACGATAACGGACTGGTTGTATCTGCTGCACGACGACAGCGCCCTTGCTACACTTCACGCTTCACGCCCTACGCTTTACAGTTTACCGTTTACAGTTTTACGCCCTCTGTTCTTGCTATAGTACGTACACTACTCTGCGTGCGCGCCACGCCATAGACGCTGCTGCCACGGACTATTATATGTTGACCTACATACATGATACCACACCCGCGCACCCGGCGCGCATTTTGCATGTGCTCTGCTTGTGTGTACAAGCGAGCGGGTGCGCGCGATCCTGGGTTCCAGCGCGGCGCCAGAGCCCCCGAAATCACACCGATCTAGGCGCGCGCGTCAGACCACAGACGCGCAATCAGATCAGCGTGAGTTCGACTCGCGTTTTGCGAAACGCTGCTCCGATGAGATCTACGGCCTGCCGCTATTCTCGCCCTGACCAGTAACACGAAAAGAACATCGTGAGTGCATATTACAGCAAACAACCACATGTACAATAGCAGCTGGCTTATACATGGCCTACATCTGCGAAGCTAAGAATGATCGAAACCGTAGCGAAAAAGTACACTAGCCCCCAGATCTGTAGAGGCGGAATGCGACCGAGCCCGTGCTGCAGACCGTAAGAACACCACTGCCGGTTTCTCCTAGCCCACTTGCCCGGGAGACGTCGTCGCTTCTGTGTTTCCCTGGTCGCCAGAGGGTCGTATGGCCGAAACATACTTGGCACGATGGGCACTTGAGGACATGGATAGCGGATCGAAAGCGCGCCTGAGTGTTTCTCTCGCTTCATTCGTCTCGTTGTCACGGCATAGCGCAGCCGAGAGCGCTTGTTTGAGTGGAAGACACCGCCCCAGGAGGACCTTGTATTGTGCCTCGTCGTTGCCAACGGCCGGGAATGTCCCCGGTGACACTCCTGCAAACCAGATGTCGTACGCTGTGTAAGCGTCATTATGGTGCCGGCATTCGGGAGGGGGTTCGAGGTGGACTGCCGACCCTTCTGATGCAAGGGCGAAGACCATCCGGACGACCGGCAGCGGCGTTTCGTCATCGGAGAGTAAGTGGAGCGAGAACGGATCCATACTATCGAATAGGTGACTTTTCGGCTTCACACCGAAAGTTACGTCGTTCTTGACCTGGATGAGGATTGTTGACACCGTGTCGCGTGAAATGATGTCCCCAGTATAGCAAAACGGAATGATAATGTCAACGCCGCGCTGACAGTTAGGGCACAGGATCATTGCGCCGCGCGTGATGAACTCCCAGAACGAATGCGCTTTGATCATTTCGTAGTCCTGGACCTTGATAACGTGGTTGAACCATACTTTGCTGTCCTTGAGTGACTTGTGAAACGACTTGTCTTCACCGGCGCGGAAGCGCCTCGGTCTGAGACGGTGTAGCTGCTGGTGCAATGAACCGGGCAAGAGGGCTTCAAGAAAGCTTCCAAGGGGAACTTCGCGACCGTTGAATTTACTAGCGGCACGGTCGCGCGCTTCCATGAGAATGAGCATCGCAATAAGCTCGCCTCTCTGTCCATAGTCGATATAAGACACGTCAAGGCGGCTTGCCAGATGACGCGCGGGGCTCGTGCGCGTCGCCAGTAGGTTGTTGTAGGCTGCTTCCGCGAGTAAAGGCTCCGAGCCAGCTGTAGTGATCAGCTCCTCGAAACCCGATGTTGCGGCAACGCATAATCGCATGTGTCGCTCGATTTGTCTGCGCTCTAGTGCGCGATCATCTCGCGTTGTGGGACGGAACTCCAAAGCGAAGCGTACGGCAAGGCAAGCCAAGACACATTCAGTCTGAAAAGACTGATCTTGGGAGGGTTGGGCTCCCCGCGTTCCGGGCATTGTGGAGCCGCCAAGTAACTTCCGTTCAGCGAGGTGGTGAATATTAACACGCTCTCCGCTGTTCTTTGCAGAATCATAGAGAGAGCCGAAGCTATTTGGGATCATAGTCAGCGTGCGCGAAGGAGGGTATAAGTAACAGAGCCTACAGAGGACGGCCCAAGTGGCAAATCCAGTCGTCGCTAGCGACCCGTTTCAGCGTTATCTTTCCTTCAACCGCGGGGTACATGAATACATCATAGCCGGTCTCGGTGATAGGGGGCAAAGAAATGAGGGAGAAGTCGGAAATCCGCCGGGAGAGATCCAGGCTTGTTTCTGAAGAGAGTAGATGGAATTTCCCCGCCGTCGTAAGGAATAGGGAAAAAATGGGGAAATATTTGACCTGTCGAAGTACACGGCGCAACTCGGAGAAGATTGACCATTGGCAATCTTCTTTGGTTTCACTAAGTTGATGACATTCGTCGAACATGAGGATGACAAGCGGCCGCTGAGGTGATGTCGGTTTTTCATTTGACAGAAGGTTGGCAGGGCTGATAAACGAAGCCAGCTCTCTCCCTGCTTCGACGACGGTTTTGATTCCTTCACCTATCAGAGTGAGTTGCACTCCACGGTTCCTGCTAGTGCTACTTACTCTTGGAGGAATCCTGATATCTGACAGGACTCGATCCACCAGTGGAGAGCGTGTGGCTTACGGGTGTGGCTGAAAACCACGATATTGGTGAGTCTCGGAGTCGTACCTTCAACGTAAACGGATAGGAACTGGCTCTTACCTTCCCGCTTTTCATGAGGGACTTTGTTACCTTGAACTTGGTCCTGGTCAACGAAGCTACAATTAGTCAAGAACTGATATTTGCGTCAGCCTGGATTTTGACGGCACAGACGCGGGGGCATACTGAATTTGCTCCTTTGATCACGTCTTCAAAGAAGGTCCGTCGATAATCGTTGACTCGGCCGAACTTTTGTTTCTTGGTCATCGAGTCGCGAAAAGCAGATGCAAGACGCCCTTGTCGCTCTATGAGGAACGCGGTCACCTTGCCTTTCAGTGCCGCTGGTGGGACGTATGACCCAGCCAACAAATCGTTCACACTTCGAGTTTGCCCGGAGGTCTCGGGGAGATCCCGCACGCCTCCGAGGTAGTCAGCCCATGAGACTACGAAATAAGACATTGCAGCGGGGACCTTGCAATGCCTCTATCGCTCGTAGTCTCTCCAATGTGACTTTCAGGAGAGAGCACATAAACCCATCGAGCTTTCTTTCCGCATTCTCTTGGCTCCGAGGATCCTCGAGCAACCAGTCACGGAGCACATCGTCGGGGGGCGGGAACCCTTTCGGTGGTTTCCTTGTCAATGTGTGCCTCGAAACGCCGGATGAGGGCTACGGACCTGTCGTGCCTGGCTCCCGCAAACACATCGGCACAGTGATGATTGTTTTTGACAACTCGTCGACCATGCGAGATTTTCCAGTCCCCGACGAATTTACGATGTTCTCCCATGGCAAGGTAGTCGGAAATGGTCATGAGCAGCACCTGCGCGGCATCGCCTCGATAATCGCACTCCCAAGATTCTTCAACGACTGCGGAAACAATTAGCACTTCCCGAGCGGAGAGCCAAGCAGACTCACCAATCTCTCTGCCTCTGTATGTATCGGCCGCTTTCGGGCTCTCTGGTGGCCTCAGAATTTCTTCAAGGATGCATCAGCGCAGCACCCTTGACGATGAAACGGTAACATCACAGTGTGACTTACTGAGACAGCGAATCTCGCGTGCGCTTCCGAGTTTGCTGCATTTCTCTAAGAGGGATGAGAGCCACAGATTCTCCGACACAAGCTGTGTCATGTTGGTGATACCCTCAGAAAAAGAGCGATCGTATTTGCGGTCCATGAGGGGACAACTACGCACGACTTCTTGGAAAGCCATGATCATAGTATCGCTGATGTCGGACTTGACCGTTGACAAAATCGCGAAATTTGAAAAAGAATCACCCTTGTGAAGTTTATCGAGACGAGCGTGTTCCTCGTCGGAGATATCGTCTTGCACCATCTCGCTGGCTGGTTCGTCAGGGACCGCCCAGGGAGTATTGCCTTCAGCTAGCGTTGTGGGAGGGTTCGTAGGCACAGTGGAAGTCGTAGGCTCGTAAATGGCGATGGGGTCCAGAGGCTCATCTACGTCCATCTCTCTGCTCTGGCGCTGCTCCGCGGTAACGGTGTGGCCGTGGGAACTGCGTTCTGGGGGAAAGGCACTCTCCTGCCTCGGTTTGATACTTCTGATATTTTCTGGAGAAGACATTTCGTCCGCGGTGCGCTTCCTGTGTTCCATAGGAGAGAAGGAAGATAGCGACTCACACCAGATGATGACATCATGGCATCCCCAGGTTACATTACGTGATGTGCTCTCACGCACCACGTGGCTGCCCGGCGGCCGTTCTATGTGTGGCGCCGTTCGCTGAGCACAATCATCATGGTGTTGATGCACGAGCTGTATCTGAAGCTGAAGTGTTGAAGCCTTATAAAGTTTCATCGCTCATCGCGTCGAGTGCATGGCTTCAGATTAACAGCTACGGGGCACTCGACACCTGACAGGCTCCAGCACTCCGGTAGGGGTAAGCCTTTAGGTGGGGGCAAGCTAAATGCGTGCAATTCATCAAGTATTCATCAAGTGGCCAATGTCGGTCACAGAAATGGCAAGGCGTGAAAAAAACGGCGTAAAACAAGCGTTCACAACACATGACTCCGATTCGTGAAGGACATCAATGCGACGGGCGCGACAGATCGAGAGCAATAGATAGCAGGTGAAAACAATATCAACAGGCTAGGGCGAGATGGGTTGGTAAATGTGTATGAGAACAGTCGTCAATGCGTGGCAATCCGTGATATCGTGATGAGATAAACAATTGATGGTGAATGCAAGTCCAAGGATGAAAAGAAGCTGGGGTCGTGAGATAGAGATGGAGATGGAAGTGGATGGTGTCCAGTGCTAGAGTGGACATGCGGTCGACTGCTAGTGGAGGCGGGACGACTTCCTCGAGACTGTTTTTCCCGTGACGAGCGCCTTCAACGCGCGGCCGACGGTCTTCGCGGCGCGTGCGCGGTCCTCGCGGAGGCCAGCAGCGTCGCTGCCCTCACTGCTAGACTGCATCACGCCGAGTTCGTCGGTGCTCAGCGCGAGGAACTTGTCTTCACTGGAGACTGGGGGCGGCATCGGCCGACGCGTTGTGTGGAAGAAACGGCCTGTGCCCTTAGACCCTGGGGATGCCTGGCTGGGCGGCCCGCACGAGATGGGCTTGATGCTCGACGACTGGTAGCCCTTCCCGACGCGCTTTACGCCAGATGTTGCCATGAGAAAGCGGTCGTAGACACCTTCGACGTGCCGCTGCGTTGGGGAGTCGATGACTGGGCCGGGTGTCCCTTTTCGGGCGGGATAGGGCTGCACGACGAATGGCGAGGAGGTGAGGCTGTCGCGGCTAGAACGCTCGACAAGACCATGGCCATTGGAGCTTTCAGGTGCATCCGGGTCTGAAGTCGGCACTGGGTCTGGCATAAACAAGCTGGCGTCGAGCATGGTCGAGCGACTTGTCTTTGCCGCGACTGCGACTGAATGGCGGACATAAGTATAGATTGGAAATTTGGAAGCACGCAACTCACGTCTGTCAAGCTCAAGCTGCACCTTCGAAATAGGACGAATGAGACGTTGCAGGTCATTTGCCGACTTGGACTTCTCCCTCCGCTTTGAAGGCGACATGTCGATGTCCAGACTGCGCGATTTGTCGGGAGAGCGCCCAAGTATCGTTGCGCGTCGCGTCGGCCGCGGGCTATCGAATGAGAAAGCCGAGCGGCTCGGCTCGGGATCGGAGGGGTTCGCAGGGAGGGCGTTCTGTGTCGCCGAGCCTTGCGGATCATTCTGCGCTGCGGCCGCGGCGGTCAGGAAGCTCTGATCGGCGTTAAGATCCGCCTCGAGTTGGAATATGTGGCTGGCTGCGAGGGGCTTGCGTGGGATCCTTGCGGATCGATTCGAGCTCCCATAGGCAGGATCGCGAGATGGGCGACGAGTTTGAGGTCCAGGAGCAACAGGAAGCGGAGGGAGTAGGCTGATGTTCGAAGATGCGAAGTTCTGCCTTGCGTCTGCGACAACCTCTGTAGCACGGGACAAAACATCAGAAGGCTGACCCTCAAACCAACCGGGGCGAACGCACTCTCGACGTTCTGAAGCCAAATGGTCATACGGTCTGCCCTGTTGTCCGCACCAACCCGCCGATTGCGCAATGACTGCTGCACAGTAGGCAAAGATGAATTAGCTGTAGCCAAAGAGGTCAATGCTTGAATCCGGACAGTCAGCGAAGGGTGACTCTACCAGCTTGCATGACCTCTTTCTCCCACGACGGTCGCTCACTCAGTTCTTGAGGGGAAGTTGAATTGTTATTGGTGCTAACGCGCCGCCCGATAAAGCCCACAGAAGACTTGTACATATCGACCGTTTTGCCTACAAGCCGTTGATAAGCGATGGATGGAGTTTCGGATGCGGACTGGGACGTACCCAGCGAGACTTTCAAGCTCTGTTTCAGCAAATTCAAACTCGAGTCATTCGCTGCCACATTCTGGGAAGATTGGGCACGCGTTGGCGATTCCGCCTCGACGACTGCAACAATAAGGTCAGCAGCAGGAAGCAGACAACAACTATCCAACGAACCAGGAGAGATGGGTGAGATGGGTGCGATTGGCATGCTCGAATCCTTAGCTGGCCTGCAGATCCTCGCAGCCGTGTTCCGCGCAAACTGGTCCGAGGTCGGAGACGAGTGAGCAACTGGACAAGCAGTCAGACCCAGGCACATGCATACTGGCTTGAATGCTTACAAGGTGACAGTGACGTCGGGGGCGCTTTCAAGTCCCGGATCCGCGACGGCTTGCGCCTCGGTGCAGGACGCTCAGCCTCCTGGTCTGTGTCGTGCGCGTCGGACTCGCCAACACGCTCCATCTCCCGCAGCCTCGCGCGCTCCAGTTCCCACTCGCGCATGCGATCCCGCACGCTCCCCATGCTCTTGTCCGACTCGTTGACGCTCTTCTCGGCGGCACCGGCACGGGAGTTCTCCGTATTCCGTGCCTGCAGGGTACGGTCCCCGAGAGCAGAGGGCTTGCGAGTTATGCCCCTCGTCGAAACTTGCTTGCAAAGGGTAAGTTTGGGCGACGGAGAAGCATTTTCTTTGTCCTCGGATTTAGGGGTACGCGGCTTGGCAGGGGTCATATTTTCTTTGGAGCTTGTCGGAGTGAAGGTGCGCGAGTTGACGTTAGGGCGTTTCTTCGTAAGGCCGAACACTGACGAGACGTCAGCCATCTACAACAGACCAGGTTCGAAATACGCACCGTCAGTCCCGGAAAGTACACGCTGCCGTGCGCCCTCTTTCTTCGGGGTAGCCACAGCAGCTGGTGCGTTTTCTTTGCCCTCGCGCTTCCTCTCCGGGCGACCGCGTTCCAGCTGTTGACCCTTTGACGGTTGTCGAGGAGACCAAGGTGAGATGATATCTCGTAACTTCGGACTGTCTGAAGTCGTGCTGTTCGAGGCCTTCTTGTTTCCTGGTTCAGGAAGAGGCGTCTCCCAGTAAGGATCGAGGAGAGCGTCGGGGGCATTGCATCGTAAGTCAGCATTGGGCTGAATCATCCGGTGGAGCATCTTTTCAACGCCCTTGGACATCTTCCAGGTGCCCAGCCACTTTCCTCGCATCTATCCTTCACGGTCAATCATGCAGAGGTGGACTCAACATCAGCACGTACAGTCCGCCCCCAGTAATCCTCCAACGCAGCCTTCGTGGTGAAAGGCTCACCCTCGGTGTGCTCGAATGGCGTCCGCCCCACGAGGATTTCAAAGAAGGTAATGCCGAGCGACCAGATGTCGGCCTTGCGTGTGTCGTGCGGAAGGCCCCTTGCCCGTTCGGGAGAAAGATACTACGCAATGCTCAATACATATTCGCAGCTCTGAATAAATCTGAAAGTATACCTCAGGCGTGCCGTAAGTAAGGTTGGAGCGGAAGGCTTTGCTACTATGCTGTTCGTACTTTTCCGCAAAGCCGAAGTCAACCAGGACAGGCACTTCTTTATCTGAAAGCAGAATATTTGCGGGTCTGAAGCGTATGTTAGCAATTGCGCGCGGCGAGGGTGAAACATGGGTCTCACTTGATATCGTTATGGACGACGCCGCGGGCGTGGAGGAATTCCACGCCAGAGAGCAGTGAACGGAACCACTCTTTTGCCTTGCGCTCGGGAACTTCGACAGGGACGAGCGTGGGGAGGTAGTCCCTAAGAAAAAAACCAACGTCAATATGATGGACAAAGAAACAAGGACAATATATGCGAGGCTCCGTTGTCCAGTAGCAGTGCCTTGTTTCCAAACAACGCATACAACAGCAACCCGCTCATATGCAGCCTTGACTCACATCGTGATCAATGCGTACGACGGGGTGATGATGAAGGAGTGGAAAGGTACGATTGAGGGATGAGGGTCGTTCTTGAACGTCCGCACCACTTTCATTTCGTTCCATCTGTTCAGAGCTAGCTCAGCACCGCACAGATAGATGCCAGAAGGAGCCACCAACAGTGATCGAACACGTGCGGCAGTCGTCGTCGTCTTTGATCGGTGAACAAGCTTGACCGCAAGCTTGGTGTCGTCAACACCATCTGAGACTTTGGGTTTGCATAACCAAACACTGCCCCAGTTGCCAAAACCAATCTGTAGTGTACCCGTCAGCAAGGGAACGGAGCGGAACACGGGAAATGATGTGCCGACCTCCTGAACGAATTGGAGTTTCTCGGCGAGGACCCGATCGGAGAGGGAGAATATGTCAGTGGAGTCAGATGATGTTGGTTCGGGAGATGTCATCACGGAGTAAGAGAAAGAGAACTAGTTGTACAAGGGTGCCAGAAGATTGTTCAGGGCGTTGTCGACGGTGACGGTGTCGACAACGGGCGGAGGGGAAAGTGGAGGGGAGGGGGAACAACGTGTAAAGGACACACTGCCGAGGATATGAACACGTCCTAAATAGGAGTAAACAACGCGCCCCGACGCGCCTGTGACGCGCCTCTTAATTGCCGATCACGTGGGATCAGCCACACAGTCAGCGCTACTTTCACACAACAAGTGACGCGATCATGCTCTTCAGGCTTGTGGTGGCTACAAGGTAGACTAACGCTCGTACGTACGGGAGCTACAACGATACAACAACTAAAGCGAAACAGAGAAAGCTCGATAGCAATGGTGAACAATAAGAATAGGCAAGAACACAAATAAGAATCAGACTAGCGTCTTGCAGCCCGAACATCGAAGCGAAAATCTGGGAACACAGGCGGCGAAGGATCGTCTATCATCATGGCGTTAAGACTTGCGTGGGGCTGGCTCTGCTGAGAGACTTCCATCATGCTCTCCATGATTGCGTTCAGATCGGTCGCTGACGGTTGATGCTCCTCCAACATAGGGCGTGAGCGATGCCGCAGAGAAGCCTCGATCATCTCCTGTTCTTCGACTTGCTCTACGTGCCAGCGCAGCGAACGCATGACTTGCTCAAACGCTTGGGAAGCAAACTTCAGCCATACATAGCTCCTTGAAACGTCATGGGAAACGTTCATACTTTTCTCATCGACACTACTCCCAGTTCCACGACGAGGGCGGGGCATAAGCAACGGCCGCGCTTCTGCGCGCTCTTCTTCCTCGTGTTTCTCGTGGATGCGGAGGTTTGTAATCACTTTCGTAGAGAAAGTGTCATCAGAGAGCTCGAGGTCAGATCCATTCGTGTCATCTTGATTGTATGCGGTCGTCAACGAATCATTCGGCGAAGGTGAGCGTAAGAGTGGTGATTCGTAAGGGATATCGCCGCGGTGTAGCTCGTGTACGCCAGACATCAGGTATCTTCCGGAATCGCGTTGTTGGCCTGGCGGTGCTGAGGTGTTGGATGGGAGAAGTGAATCGTCGTAAGGTAATCCAGACGCGTCCGACCTCGAAGGCCCAACGCGACGCGTCGGGCGCCATGCCGTTCGGATCTATCCGAAACCTGGTGACTTTGCCTCTAGGCTCCCACGGCCGCGACTGGACACATTGCCACCGTGCTGCTGCCGTTTGCGAAAGGCTCGCCGATTGCTACTTTCTCCGTTATACCTTTCTCCGTCTTACCTTCTTCCGGGTTGGACTTACGTCTTATAATGCAGAGATCCAGCCTGTGGAGTACAACTTTACCTAGCAGGTAAACTGGTAGTAAACGTTGCTCAACTATCCGGTAAAGGTCGCTGTCCGGGACGAAGCTGCTTTGAGGAGTCTAAGTAACGTTGCTCACCGTAAAAGCGTGAGTCCTCGGCTATTCCAGTCTGACGGAAGGACCCAACAGGTTTCGGATACCGCAGGAGACATGCGAATTCAGAGCTGGGCCCGTTCCGAGGGCCGGTTGATGACGCCTCCGAGTTCGTGAGGCACCTCGAACTCAGCAGATCGCACGATTCGCGTATGCGACGCAGCTACTGGCAGAACAGCCGTAGGACCGTTCACTGGTCACTGGCCGCATGCATCAAGTTGGGTCATCGCCTCGCCAGACAGGCAACGCGTCGCCTCAGGCTCGGACGATCGCAGTATCCATGCTCTGGGCATTGCAACAGGCGGGTCGGCTGCTGCCAAGGGAAAACCGAGTCCGGAAAGGTAGTAGCCTTCGCACCTGATGGAACATGCACCTGCGGGGCGTCGAGGCGGTAACTTTGGTCGTGATCCCGTTCGTCTGCCGATCTGAACCCGTGCGCACAGTTGCTTTCGGGTCAGACGGCGAGCGGGTCGCTAAGCCGGTGCTGTCCGCCGCCTTCGAGCTAGATGGGCGGTGCATCGCATCGGGGTCGTATGACCGCTCGATCTGCGGCTGGGGCGTCGACGGTGATGCGGTTTGTGGGGAACATGCAGGCAGTGTGGTCTGTTGCGTTCTCACCGGGCGAGCCACGGCCGGCGCCTTTCGTCGGGCTCGCACGACGATACGATCCCTGTGTGGGACACAGTCGCGCAAGTGGCGCTGCGGCCGTACGGCGGACGCAAGAAGTACTAGTATCCCTCAGGTATCTCCGGATCACGAGCACGATGGAGCCGCTGAATTTACGGACCAGTCTGTTATCGATGGGGATGGTTGGACCCAGGGAGCGAACCTGAGCGAACGGGGAACTCTTGTTGGGGGTCCCGCGCAGCCGCGTAGTAAGTTATCCCTGTACTGCCCGCGCAGACGTTCGGCTACAAGGAGAGAACGAGATCGAGCTGATCTTTAAGGGTTCGACGTTCATCCATGGACTTAATTGGGTGGCTCGCATCATTCCAGAGGCCCTGGTGAGGACTCTCATCTGGTGCTAGCGTGTCGTTGCTCTTGTCACTCCGGACCTGTTGGGGCTGTGTTGATGTTCACTAGTATATTCTCTTAACGTGCATTCGTTTCACCTGACTTACTTTGCACACCTCTCACTGTTGTGTGCTCAGCACGAAGTTGCATTGCCTCATATCACGACGAATCCGGCATTGGCAGTGGGCACCATGGTCATGCGGTCTCCCGAGTGTTCTCGGAGATCATACATGTTTTCACCGGTGGACTAGGGGGCGGGTCCCGACGCGCTTGAAGGCGTTAGTGCTGTCCGCTGGTCAAGGTCGTGGGCAAAGTCTCCTTCACACCGGACTGTTTCATTGTGAACGCTGGAAGTTGTCCTTCTGCGCCGACCTTTGCCCGCGCCGGCCGACCTGAGGCGAATCCAGACAGTTCAAGCCACATGACGTCAATTCACCTTATGACTGAGCGCACATAGGTTCAGAGTAACCTGCTTTTAGTCTAGATGCCCCATAACAGGGCCATTGCGGGCGAGGCGGTGCGCGGGTGCGCAGCCTGCCAGGAAAGCGCCGCTCCTCATCGGCATCAGGGCGCTATCCTGTAATATGCAAGTATACTTAGCACTGGCACCGCGTGCACGCTGCGTGGTTCCAGCTTCTCCACGGTCAAGAGTGCCCGTACGTAGTATCTCTGATTGATGGAAGTCGACGAGCTGTGACAACGATTGAAAATGAGAGTCGAGGATGAATGGCCTCAATGGCGGGTACATGTTACGGCACGAGTAAATTTGGCTTCGTATTCATGACCGGCGGCTATTGATCAGCACAGCGCTCAAAAATGCTGTCAGCACCGCCGTTTTGAGCGTCCACTACTGCTGCTTAGTAGGCTGATGTTGCCGGGGGCGCGGGGAATGCGCCATGTACCATGTGGAGAGCTGGACATCATGGAGGCGCTGCTAGAAGAATGTCGTTCTAGTACGGCACCAAAGTTGAGGCTGTACGGGCCGTGGCCTCGAGGGTGCTCGAATTGACGTGAACGTCCCAGGCAACATTGGCGGGGCCAACGTGGTGGGGCTTACGGCGATCGTCGGCGAACGACGATGAAGCTCGGCTCACGCCGCGGAATTGGGCGACGGGGAGTAAGCGGCCCGAAGGTGGAGCTCAATCGTTTGCCTCCGCCGGTGCAGGCCGGTGCATCCACCACCAGGGTTGCAGAGCCTTGCCGGAAGCGCCCTACGGCCTCACCTTAGCGGGAACACGACGCGAGCCTCATGACCTCCAAGCACGCAATGGGCCATTTGGCCAGGGCGAGGCTACAACTGTCAGCAGAAAACCGTTGCATCTATCTCCCGAGTCGCTACCTGGAGGCCTGACGGGGGGTCGCCGCTTGGTGTCGCTTGACACACTGGCGTCGGGGATCGGGGTTCGATGGCGGCCGTTCCGCTGCATCGAAGTTGGTCAACCGCATTCCTTCTGAGTTCGTCTCGCGTTAACATCAATTCTCTTCTATGTAATGCAGTGCTCCGGAACATCGACTACTTACGGAGTGCGTTTGCCGCGCGAGTTGATTCAATCTGCGGCACGCTCGAGGCGCTGCCGGAGAGCGGAGGCTGGCGTTACTTACTCCCTTTCGCTACCCGTAGCTGGATCTGGCGACGCTCAGGCGAGTGCGTATAAAGAGCCCTGTCGGGTTGCCTACATCTCCCATCCTCATCTCACCCTTCATTCTATCAAGCCTCCCCTCCAACTACTTCTAATTCGCAATGAAGTTCACTTCTTTCTTCGTTCTTGCTTCGCTCGCTGCTGGCGCCCTCGCTCAAAGCATTAACATTGGCTATCCCGCTGACGGAGCTACAATTACCCCTGGCAGCGCATTGACGGTGCAGGTCAACCGGCCTGTGCGTATATCCCTCTCTTGAATGCGACGCTTATGCTGACGCCGTATGCAGAACTCCCTCACGGGTTCGCAGGAGGTTGCAATTGTCATCTCGCTGCTCGAGTGCCCCAGCGTGCCATGCCCCGCGCCTTCCGACCGTCTCGGGAGCACGCTGTACGCTGGTGGCTACAACCCACAGTACCCGACTGCACCCTCGCCCCAGGACGAGCCGCAGCAGAACTTCACTGTCACGGTGCCGAGCTCTTTCTCTTCCGGCGGCACCGCGCAGCTCAGCGTGACGCACCTTTCGCTCGTTGGGGTAAGCACCACGCGCTAATTTTACATTTGGGTTTGCACAGCGCTGACGACATTGTGTGGCGCAGGCTGGTCCTTTCCCCTTGATTGAGATCAGGAATGTGACCCTCAAGGTCCAGTAAATCGTGAAATGTGGACTTCTTTTGTTTGGCCTTTACACCCTAGTCGTAAACCGTGCGGACTTCAGGAACTTTCTAGTATTGTCGAACAGTATACTCTACCTACGCGTATATGGACTCGATCATGGACAACGTTCGGAGCGTTTCTATTCGAATTAACCCTAGTAGTTAGGACTGATATAATGCAATGTCTACGACAGTGGTCTCCGTTGATGTGCGCGACTCTGAAGACTAGCAAGGCTCAGATCACTCTACTCGACGAATCGAATCACGCACAGAGTCTCGGAGGAGATGCTCTGTCTTTCCCTGTTTACGGGAGACTCTTTAACAGTGTAGAGAATCCGCTTTCATGAGCATGAGCGATTGAGTGATGAAGACACGGAGATAGGAAAAGGTGCCGAATCAGAGTCCGTAGCGATCGGGCCATATTGTCAAGCGGTCTATAAAAGAACAATCGGATATGGTGTAACGGCTAACATTGCCGCCTCTCACGAGTTACGCGGCAGCTCGGGGTTCGATTCCCCGTATCCGAAAGCTTTTTTGACCTTTTTGCTCGCTTTTGCAAATTTCCTCCGCTGTGCGGACCGAGGTTCCGATTCTAACGTAACCTGTTCGGAACCGGCGTGTCCGGCGCTCCCACCTTGCATCGTTCATCGACCCAACCATCAACTCCACCACGGATCACTTGCAGGCATGTGGTCGTCCTTGCTTCCTGCGTGCCGATTCTTGTCTGGAACATTATGTGGCTCGATTGCTTGGTCGACGGCAGGCCACTCTCGACCTCGGACGACCCTGCAGTGGCGGCGCCGTCGACACCTTGCTTCTACCATGCTTCCCTCCTGCGCAGCTCTTTCTTCACCGCGCTTCGGTGAAATAGCTCGCTCTTTCTGGTGGCACCTATACGCCCCGCCTTCGTATGCACAGGTGCTTCTAGGGGATGGGGCACCACCACTCGTGCTCTTCACTTCTACCTCGCGAACACGCGCGTGATCGCACTTGTGGGGCCCTCTCTAGTACTTAAAGTGACTTGTCGCAGCCTGTGTAACATTATATCCCGAGCCTTTCTTCCCGCTCCCCAGCGCCTGTAACTTTTTTGATCATGAAATTCACGCCGTTTACTCTCCTTGCCTCTGCCCTTTCCGGCGCATACGCGCAGAACATTGCCATCGGATCCCCTACAGACCTGAGCGCCGTCACACCCGGAAGCAATCTTGTCGTTCAGGTTAACCGTCCGGTACGACCTTTTTTTTCTGGATCTTCCACCTCTGACGTGATTGTAGAACTCCCTGACGGGCTCGCAAGAGGTCGCCATTGCAATCTCGATTGTCTCTTGCGGGAACGGCCCCTGCGACTCGCCCTCAGACCGGTTGGGAAGCGTACTTTATACTGGCGGATTCGACCCGCAGTATCCCACGGAGCGGACGCCGCAGGATGTACCACAACAGAACTTTACTGTGACCGTCCCGAGCGGGTTGGCGTCAGGCACTGCTCAACTGACTGTCACCCACCTCTCCCTTGTTGGAGTAAGTATATCTTCCCAACACCATAGACTATTGCGATGGGCTGACCATCTGCTCTATGTTTCAGGCTGGTCCTTACCCGATGTTCGAGATCAAGAATGTCACCCTCAAGGTTCCTGGAGCGTAGTGTGAATTATGCGTCCGCGCGAGTGCTGGACTCGTGCGTTGGCGCCACGAACTTGTACCTGGAATCACGGTAACGGCTCTGATCTCCTGGACTGTTGCGGACGCTGCTCGGGACACTGTCATATCTTAGCATGGACAATGTACTTTACTTAAATCGATCTACCCTTACCTTCGTGTCTTTTGCCCTTCACGCATGAACCGTCTAGCGTCCCGTCGCCTTGAGCGTTTCGCTTGAAGGTCAACCTTTGCAATTGCTGACATCGAAAAGTGCGTTTTCCAGCTCAGCTTCTTCTCTCCGGTTTCGGGCGTGCTCCACGCTCGGGTTCTCCATGGGGCACTATTCGTTCGGCCTCAAGGTCTCATGATCTCATTGATGGAGTAGGGCAAGTCTTCCATTGCTTCACCCCCTCTCGTGCACTTGAATCGACGGGATTCGTCGTGCCCGATTGCACTGATTTATTGCGTCATAGCACTTCTTCACACGCCTACTTTTGCCCGTCAACATTATCTATATTGATGCCTCAAGGTGCGACTTGTACACAAAATATTTCAGTCTAAGACCCTGACGCAGTCCACTCCAACGAATCCAATAAAAGACTCTTGAGGTTACGCATCAGTCAGTGAGACTTGCTTTTCGGAGACAAGCCGGCTCACCAATAAGTTCTTCCTTTCCACAACAAAGGCACTGGGAGTTTGATATGCTGTGCAGGTCAGCACCAGTACCACGTTGTCCTGTTTACACTCACCATGACGTGAGCCACGGTGGGAAAGGTTCGCTGCACGATATGCCAGACAGCGGCTCGCAGAAGAATCCCACAAGGAGGGTTGGATCTTTCGGGGGTGGCAGGCCGTTCACCACAAGGGTGGCAGTCGCGGCCGTTCCAGTTTCGACGGACGAACATGCAAGGATGTCACCCTGATTCGCGGGCTGCGCAAGAGCATAGAATACAAGCCAAAGCGTAACAAGGAGTGCTTGCATCGTGCTAACCATCGTGAGTCTGTTGATGCAGTGCTGGATGACACCGGTGTACAGAAACCGTTCAGTTTTTATCCTGTAGCCACGGGTCAATAATACTGCGTTACGACGTTGCCAAGACTCTGCGGCAGCTACAGAGGCAAGGTACAGGTACCATAAGTCTCAGATATTGGTCTGTGCCGCGAGAATATGGCCTCGGCATTGTCGTCTCGGCCGAGTTACGTGCGCTGCCTACTGTCTAAGCTCGTACCACATTCTCATCCTCTGATACGCAGGGCGTGCCGTGGCATCTCATTCCGGCTGTTGAGGTACACTGTGCCGCTCGCAGCCGCTTCGAAGGTTATACGAAACAACACCAGGTGATATTGCGATCAAAGCATTCTAATCGCTCGATTCTTCATCCCGATGACCCGAATTCGCCCGCAGGAGCATTCAGACATCTGGTGCTCTCGAAAGTCCATAGTACGGACACATCCGCCTTTCTCCACGTTTCGTAAACACTGACCCTTAGTATCTACATAATAAACTTTAATTCAACTTCAACAAGAGGTGTTTGGCCCGCCCCACTACAGTTGTGCCCAGTAGCAGATGGAAGAGCTCCCACAGAATGTCCTCACTACTACGTACCTGTACGTCAAGGAACAAAACCGTCGGGGAGAGCCAGTGGCAAGAACCGCCTGTCCCTGCTTACTGACGCTGTCAGGTCCCGGCGACTGTGTATTTCGGCCTCAGAGTCCGCCTCACGCTCCCAAAGGACTCTCGCATCGCCAGTTTTGGTACGATCGAGCTGCCATTATGCTCGGGCGCTAGACAACTCTGATTCTGGGACTCTGACATACCGAAGCTTTGAAACCAACTCCTCTTCCCAAACCAATGCCTGCCGCGGCTCTGTTTCACGGTCGGTAGAATAGTAAACCAATTTGGTGCAGGCTAGACCTGGCGGGCTTGCAAGGTCTGACTTCTACCACGCAGATCAGAAGACGTTCATTAGCTTCTCAACCTCTCAACCGCCGCACTGGTGTCATGCTATTGTCAACACGTGTTAGCGGGCTGGCTCACTTTCAAGCGTGTCTGTTCCCCATTTGGGAACATCATACGGCCCTCGTGATGCGCCCCACGGTCCCTGCAAGGAAAGCCCATTCTGACACGAGAGCCCAGCGTCTAGACAGAGTACGCGGTACGCAGTGATCCCTGCACATACTCCGAGAACAGGAAGCCACTCTCCCTTTTTGTCTAGTAGGCCGCATCCACTAAGGATCCCGTCAAGCATGCGAGTTCTGTGGTCGCCCTGGTTCCGGCCGGCGTTACTTGCCAGCCATCATATGCACATCGTTCTCTGTAGGCCGCTTCCGGTGATACGCGCGGAAAACTTGTACAATGTTTTCACTTCAAGAGGCGAGGACGTCGACACGCTGATCCACACCAACGAAACCAACGAATTCCTCCGACTCGGAGGCGCATAGTCGGTGCAAGCGCTGCTTCAATGCTTCTAATGATTATTGCTCACCTATCACTTCTTCGCCACAACACGGGCAGTGTGCATTCGACAGGACGCTAAGGAACACCACATTTGCTCAGGGGCGCACCAACGCTCAGCTGGTCGAGGCGACCAACCTACCATGACGTGAAGAATGGTGGAAAAGGTTGGTCACATGGGGAACCCACGCCAGCTGGTTCACAGAAAAATCCGACCAACAGGTCCGGGTCATTCGGCGGGGGCAATCCATTCTCCTCGAGAGTAGGCGTGGCGCCTGTACCACTCTCCACTGACATGCAGGTATGGACGTCTCCCCGATTAGCCGGCTGAGCAGATGTGCTGGTTGTGGAGAAAAGCAAGGGCATAAATGCGGACGGGCTTATGTGATACTACCCTTGCGGGACCCAGTCCGAGTCACAGGTCTGAGCTTCTTCGTCGCAGCCGTCACAAGCCATCTTAGTTCTCGTGGGTCTCACCACGTCGTAAGATGGGGTAAGAAGAGAGATGTCGTATCCTTCTGATGTTTGTCTCATTTCGCTCAAGCGGTCCATCCGACTTGTGTCCACTGACATTCGAGTTCGGCCTCGCCAAGTTACCGAATCATCAAACTCAAGGGCGCACCTCGTGAATGGTATTAATACGGTCCTATTCTGTTTAATAGGTATGCGACTAACATGCACTGGTGTAGTAGATGGAGTTGAAGTTTCCTGATAGGGATTGAATAGAGGTACACATATCAGGCCCGGCTTCCTGATGGCCTACCAACCTCCATAGATTCCCCTATTGATGTCAGACGTGCTTCGGCACGGCACCTAAATAGCAGGTGCTGCACACGTCCACGCGGCAAACCTGCCATCTGGATGAATCGCTAAGGCACTAGGCATAGAAGTCAACCGCCTGGACACGCTCTCGCACTGACGACCACTCGGATGTCCGACGCACGTTTTCGCAGAGTCAATGTGAGCAGAATTTATCCATTTCACCCCAAGATCCTGAATCCTAGTACTCCCCAATCCATACCGGTGTACATTCGGCGCCCCTCGCGTTTCTGATCAACCTCAGCATTCCTATACATCATTTCAAGAGCCCAGAACGGCAACGCAATCGACGCCCACAAAACCCTCGAGCTCCTCTGCGCAGACGGTCGACTTGAGTCCTTCAATTCGGAACCGCGTTGCTTACCTGCTAACTCCTCTTCGCCGCAGCACAGGCAGCGAGCATTGAAAGGAAAGCTGCGAACCACCAAAGTTAAGTTGGACTCCGGACTCGGAAGGTTCTGTTAAATCGCCGTACCATCCTTCTGAAACGATCGAAGGTGGGAAGGGTTGGTCGCAAGGTATGCCCCCGGCGAATCGCTCGCATTCAAATCCAACGAGGAGACTCGGATCGTTGGGTGGCGGGAGCCCGTTGGCTTCAAGCATTGGCGTAGCGGCAGTCCCATTTTCGACTTGGAAGCAGAAGAGAATCAAGCCCTGATCGGCTGGCTGTGCGCATACACAAAGTGCAAGGATCAAGGAAGCGAGGAGTACGCCAAGCATGCTTGAAGAGGGCTGTTTGTATTGTAAGACCCAGCTTGTAACACTTTTATATACGATATCCTCGGCTCACCTTTATCCCTCAGGGGCCTTAAGTGAATGTTGATGGCATTGCGACGTGAGGAATACGATCTAGACCTCTTATTATTTCAAGGCCTGGAATTGTATCTCGAGTGGATCCAGTACTTACACCCGGGAATAAATGGGCTACTCCTGGCCTAAGTGTTCCTTTGTTGCGCTCGTGAGCATCGGCATCATGGTTCCACGACGCATGTCTACGTTAGGAGCCAACGTGGGTCTTAATGTTGACAGAGTCCGCCTCAGATTCTCGTAGGCCAGTGGTTACGAATCGACGTAACCCGAACCAGATTCTACACAATGGATTATCATGACCATCTTACCAACCTCGCCCAACCGTCTCGTGGTGTCACGGTCTATCAATGTACCAAAATATTGCGTCGGGTTTCAGTGTGCCGCGAGCTCATTGTAGAGAATCCACGCTTCGGAAAGAAAGGATACTAGTGCAACATACAAGTCATGAAGTTGGGGTCCTTGTCGTAATCAACGAGGACCCGCTACCTACTGCTCCGTTCTGTCCATTAGAGGCAGTTGAACTAGGTATTGAGAACGGAGTAACAGTCAACCCCGACAAAGCCAATGAATTCCTCTGTCGATTGTGTCAGCCCCACGAACATTACCTCCGGAAGAATGTTACCTATTTCCTCTTCTTCGCCGCAGCAGAGGCAATGTGCGGCCGAACTGATAGCTTCAACATTAGGCCGAATCATTGGAGCAATATCCGACCTTACCACCCAAGACTAAGTCGACCACTTAGTACTACCAAAAACGTTCTTTGAATAAGAGCTCACCCAGGTAACCACGGAGGGAAGGGTTGGTTACAGGATATGCCCCCGAATAATGGCTCGCAGAAAAATCCGACAAGGAGACTTGGGTCGTTCGGAGGCGGGAGCCCATTTTCCTCGAGCGTCGAAGCAGCATCCGCCCCCGTCTCGGCCGATGAGCAGGCGAGGATATCACCTTGATTGGCGGGTTGTGCACGGGCACCGAAAGAACTGCGGAGTAGGACCAGCGCTACAGGAAGTAAACGCATTTTCTAGCAAGGTTGTCTGTTGATACATTGGTGATGGGGGTGCTTGTACTTATATCGCGATAACGCCAAGAGCTTCAGCTCCGTGCTTGGCGAAAGAAAAATACCGTATAGGAAGACTGTTGGCCGCGAGTATACGGCGAGCCGTGGCTGCACTTGTGATCAAGTCCCGTTGTTCCAGTACGACCTCCCGCGGTTCTCGGCATAGGGGTTGATCAAGAGCTGTCAACACGATGTCAGTGGGGACCGCACTACTTGCGCAGAATAAATCTGTTGAGAAATTTGCGTACGTAGTACTTAGCGCCGTCTTAGATGCACGCATGATGCCAGAATCCTTGTCGCCACAACGGAGGTCTTCGCAGAAACCTCGAGGCACCCAAGGAGTCTACAAAAAACGGGACAGCACGCTTGCTTCTGCATCAACTGCTCAGTGTACGCTACTTGCACCTCCAGCGAAAGGAAAACAGCTGCCTTGCGAAGAACTTGACAGTGATCAACACGAGTAGGCTTAGCCATCTGAACGAGCTTGGACAGACCTGACACCTAGTTTCCCTAATGCAACATGTCGGTATCATAGTGGGAAGCACGTAAATTGCAACGATGTGGCAGTTGGTAAAACCAAACCACCCTCAGTGGGAAAACACGGCCACACGCGTCAGCCGGTGACCGGGACAGGGACCGGTGGCCGGTAACCGGTAACCGGTGACCAGACCAGTGGGACTAGGGCCAATGTTTGATGACATTCAAGTTGAGATATACATGCTAGCCCGGGGTCGTGGACAAGCCTAAAGCATCCGAGACGACATGAACTATCTGCAGTGAGGTAGTTCGTAGGTGAACTCCAACTTTTGGTAGCTGACACGGAAGGTTCAGCGTATAAGATCAGAGCGACATAGCCGCCCATTGATGAATGCCGCGCAAAATGACCTCACGAGTCACAGGACGAAGTAAGGATCTGATGAGAAGGAATTCTCGCGCTGCATACCGACATACGCAGACAAATTGTTTAGCAATGTATACCGAAGGCACACCTATGGTCACGACTCACGTCAACGGAAGGCACGCTTGCACCCCACTCCGACGGGTCCAGGAAGGTGTCCTGGCGTCGACAAGATATGTTGTCAGTATCATGTCATCACGCAGCTTGATTCTTCCCACCTGTTATGACCTCTTCACAACACACACAGTACTTCCTCTTGCTGAGACGATCCATCAGTACCACTCAAGCTCAACGCGCCACCGTGATATCTGGACGTTACTCACCACCTGTGCATCACATTGGCGATATAAGTGGCCGGCTTTGAACGGAAATAAGGGGTCCAACTCACCTTGCTGTCTCAGGAATGGCGTCACAAGGCATGTTCGGAATCTGCGTGCAGTCAACTGCAATGAATGTGCCAGGGGTGTAGTTCGGCTTGAGCCCAACAAGCCGATTGAAAGTTTCCGACCAGGGCGACGTAAATGCCTTCGTCGTACATTGCAGCACGTCGTGGTCGATGACCCTCGCGGACGCGAGTGCGGAGAGAAGCACAAGAAAAACAGTCGCGCGGGGTAACATGGGAGGCGGAGTGTAAAGAAGCGGGCCTCGGTGCCCCTCGCTCATTTATGCAACGACAGGTTGACATGAAAAAGGTTCGGATTGAAATCGCAGCAATGAGGCGAACTGGGTGGACGTCCCTCGGGCCCTTCCTCGCGACCGCGTATGTATGCAATTTTTACGATTGCCAGGAGTTCGGAGTGGGGGAGTGCCCTGTTCAGCTTGGCCGGGGCCGGGCCCCCAGCGAAAGAATTTCCAATGAAAACAGCAGCATGGGCATCGGCCGCGCATTGGTGCGATGCATGAGAACGGGCACTAAGCTTTTTCTGTTTAGGGACATCAATGACAACCATGTGGCACCCATGCTCCTTCGGTAGCCGTGATGCACCGCTCTAGTCAATCACGAAACCCCTTGGGGAGAGGTAATGCTTACGCCACTGTACTCACACCGTGTTCGTCCCGCCACCGCTCGAACTTCTGCAACATTTCTGGAGTGATTTGGCGCTTGACTGCTTTGGCAGCAGCAATGAATGCATGTCGGGGTACCTGCGCAGCCAATGCATTAGTAATCGATTGGAACACAACGGGTACGTTCTCACGAATGCCGCGTTGATGTCTTCCTGCATGGTGATCAAGGCAGCCTCCTGGCACACTGCTGTAATCTCCGCGCCGGAGCACCCGCTCGTCTACGTAGATGTCAGCTCCGATGATATCAGGGCCACCGATGGGACAATGTAAATTGCGTACAAGAGAAGCCAACGTGTCGAAGTCAAGTGCAGGATCGACGCTCATACTGCGCGTGCGGATGCGGAATATCTCCACTCGGCCAGCGAAATCTGGTGGTCCGACGTACAAGATGCGATCGAGCCTCCCGGGGCGCACCAGTGCAGGATCCTGATCTCATAGAATAGTAATGGGGATACCGCTGAAAACGCTGCATCACTCACGAGCGCTTCCGGTCGATTCGTAGCGCCGATGACAGTGACGCCCACAAGCTCTTCGACGCCGTCCATCTCGTTCAACAGGCTGAACAGAACACCCTCGTGTGTGCCGCCATCTGTTGCGCCTTGCGAGCGTGATGTGGCCAAAGCGTCGATTTCATCCTGCGCACAACTAGATTAATCATGAACTCGGAGCGGCTATAGGCAGAGCCGAGCCAAGACACGCACGAAAAAGATGATGGAAGGCGCGGCACTGCGGGCCTTCCGGAAGATCTCACGAACTGCGCGCTCCGATTCTCCAACATATTTATTCAAAAGCTGCGGATCGTCAGGCCCGATGCGGGTGTACACCTTGGAGCATAAGCCTCACCTCGGGCCCGCGTACTGCGACGAAGTTCACGCCGCTCTCGGCCGCCGTCGCGCGAACGAGCACGGTCTTGCTGCACCCGGGCGGGCCGCATAGTAGAACTCCCTTGGGCGCGCGCACGCCGAGCCGTGCGAGCGCTGCGCGGTGCACGAGCGGCCACTCGACGCACTCGCGCAGGCGCGCGATCGTGTGGGCGAGCCCACCGATGTCTGCGAAGCGCACTGGCGGTGCAGTGAGCGCGTGTGCGCGTAGTGCAGATGGTCGCACGGAGGGTAGAGCCGCGGTTAGGTCCTCAGCGGTCAAACGAGCTGCAGTAATCGGTTGCAAAGAAGAGGCGAGGAAACGTTTGATTGCGAGTGTGCCTGCTTCACGGACGACGGCAGCGAGGTCTGCACCGACATAACCATGAGCACGAGATGCGATTGCCTCCAGTTGATCCGGCAAGATATCGTTCGGCGTCTTCGTTAACAGAACCTTCAATATCGAGATGCGAGCGTTAAGGTCAGGCACGCCTGCAGGACGCTCTCAGCTCTGCATAGCACATTAGAGACGATGGTTAGGCTTACCGATCTCGATTTCGCGATCAAAACGTCCGGGACGACGTAATGCCGGGTCGATGGCATTCGGTCGGTTCGTGGTCGCGACGACCACAACACGCGCGCCTTCCTCGGCATCCATTCCGTCCATCTCTGTAAGCAGCGTCGCAACAACGCGCTTTTCCGCCTCGCCGCCAGCACCGTCCTCACGGAGAGGACAGATCGCGTCGACTTCATCGAGAATGACGATACATGGTGCACGCGCACGCGCCGTAGCGAACACGCGTCGCAGGCTTGCCTCGGTCTCACCATGGTATGCAGAAGTCAGCTCGGGTCCATTGACCGTGATCACGGACGAGCCTGTTGAGGTCGAAATGGCACGCGCTAGGTGCGTCTTTCCGGTCCCAGGTGGGCCATGAAGAAGCAGACCACGTGGAGGCTTGAGCCCTACCGCCTGATCAACTTCAGGGAACACCAGATCGAGCTCGAGCTCACCAAAGTGGCGGAAGAGTTCGGGGCGGCGAAGTGGAATTTCGATCAGGTCTCGGACCTGTGCAATCTGCGCGTCCAGGCCACCGACGGCCGCGTATGCATTGGCCCCGTCTTTCTGCTCAGAGACGCCAACATCGAGCTGCTACTGCGTCAGATGATATAAATAGAATAGGAGAACATGTTACTGTTGCAAGCTTCGGCTCGGACACTTGCGTCGCGTCTTCGATTGCCACAGTCGTGTCCCAGCTGACCGTAAAGAGCAAGGGAGTGTCTTCTACGTTGAGCACAGCTAGGTCCTCTGAGATGTCCGAAGTAGGATCGTTCATGATTGTTGCAGGGAAGCTCCAGTTCCCGTCGGATGGTGTTGAAACAAAGGACACACAAAACAGGCGATCCTTTCCCTCATATTGGACACTGATGGCTTGCGAGTGTGATATATACTTCAAATCGACTGCGGCTTTCAGATGAGCAATGATGACGCCAAACAACGGACCCGTTCGTACCCAATGTTTCACGCGCCAGCAAAGTGAGCCAATCCCTCTGCTTTTCCTTGTCGGGTTTGTCTTTTGAGGCCAGGACCCGCATTGGTGCGTCGTTGACGTCCAACATGACCAACTCGCGTAACCGGACGGCATCTGCCTGAGGCATCTTTCGCAGAGAAGGCAGCCAGGATGGGAGCGTATTGGTGCCTTGCACATTCAAAGGGAAAATAACGGTCTTTGAACCTTCAGTAAGGCGAGCAGTGTTCATAAGATTGACTGCAATCTCAACGGCTGAAAAAGACGCATCTCAGCATTGAAATGTGCTGAAACGCGCTCAAGAGACTACTCACTGTCGCTGTCCAGCTCCAGAGATGGCCAAAGCGTCCCAACTGAAAATGGCCTCTATATTCCAGTTGCATACATGCGGTCCTTCAGTTGGTGGACGTACACCGACCTTCTGTTTGCCATTTTCCTGACTGGCGCTGAGGTCTACCAAGGCCACGACGTCGCCAGCGCACAACTTGGTCGCCTTCACGACATCGCTATTGACAATAATCCGGCGGATCGCGCGCTCACTGACGTCGTCCGAGTCCGCGATTCTGGCAATGAAAGTACGCGACGAGATTTCTGTCATGGTCGTCGACAAGCAACCTCAATTTACATACTCGGCCCGGAATGCCGGACCCACGAAAATTCGCCACTGCCCAGCGGCGAAGGGTCGAGAGACCACAACTCAAACGTACAGGCGAGAATAAATATCCGGCTGGAATTATAATATGTCCCAAGGACAGTACTAAGCTACATAGCCTAATCAACCTTGCGCGCCCACTTACGCCCGTATGGCGTAGACTGCGAGCCCTGTTGCGAATGCGTGGCCTGGTACGGGGCAGGGCTCTGTGGCGGTACAACGATATCGACCTTCTCGTCCTGGCCATACACCTCTTTCTCAGTTGCAGGAACGCCTTCGCGTGCGCGGGTATCGGTCTCTTGTGCGACGCCCTTGCCCCAGTACACGTACAGCTGCAACCCCACAACGAGGTTGAGAGCCAGCGCCAGCGCGAAGCCGGCTGCGACGAGCGGGTCGTTGACCTCTTGCGCGGTCGTGAAGAGCCGTGCTGCGCAACCGCCGATCTGGGAGATCACAGCGAACGCGGAAAGTTGTCCTGTGCTGCGCGCGCGGTGGTTCTGTGCGATTTGGGGTAGCTTGGAGAAGAGCGAGAGGGGGAGCGTGCCCAGCTGCGCGGCAGCAAGTGCACTCGCGGGTGCGGTAAAAAGAGCGAATCCCGCCGCAGCCATGAGAGCAACGGTGGTAAGGAGCTTGCCCGTAGGGTTGGGCGCGGTAGTGAGCTGCCGAGCCGAGCGGGGAGGCGAGTAGAGGATAATAAGGAGAGTGATGAAGACGTTTTGTATAGTGAGGAATAGATTCTCGCCATATGTAGAGAAGGGAAACCCATTTCGCGAAGAGTACGCGAGGGTGATGGCATAGGAGAGTGTTTCGAGGATGTACGCGGTGAGGGAGAGGCCGCGTGCAGAACGAGCACCAAGAACTAAGACAGTCAGGTGGGTCATACTCGCACGTTGGTAGGTCGAGAAACGCACTGAGAAGGAGCTGTGGCACTTTCATTATTGAGCCACCCACTACGATGGCAATCCCAACGCCTTTAGAAAGCGAATATTTGAGGCATTCTACATCCCCGAGGTCAAGGTTCTCTACTATGGAGACATAGCATTTCTGTCCGTTGCGTAAGTGAGACGAATATCATTTGCACCAAAACGTGATGCACACCTGTCCTACTATCGACACGCCGAGGTCCTTGATGAACCAAGGCAGGTTCCTTGTAATGGAGGTCATGGTGTTGGTGGTAGCAATGAGCTAGCTGTGACCTCCGAGACGCGGAACGAACGTGTCAATTGCGACGCGGGTCACGTGCTGGACCGGAATTTTCATTCTGATCCTTGTGTTTTGGGTCTCGAGAGTCATCCAGCACCAGAGTACTCAAAATGGCCGAATACGACCTCACAAGAACGATAATACCCTACCTGGATAGACATCTGGCCTTCCCGCTACTCACCCATCTCCATGAGAGCGGTCTTTTCGCACCAGAGCAAGTCGCCGCGACGCAGTATGAGCTTGCAAAGGGCACCAACATGGTGGACTACATCGTATCACTCTACGAGCAGCTGAACCCCGTTCAGAGGTCCCAGATGGTGCGTAGTGACTGTGTTCTCGGCCGCGAGTTCGATCTGACACGAAAGGATTAGAGTTCGCCGCCAAGCGAGAAAAGGCTGTATCGACAAACGAGCAGCTACAGCAGGAGGCGCAGGCCGTCCTTGATGTGATCGAGAACCCCGATGTCGCGCAGGCTCTGCGCCAGGATAAAAACCAAAACTTGACCTATCTGAAGGATAACTACGGTGTACGTCCATCCGTATTCTCTGCACGTGCTACTCCTCTGAGCCCTTCCCCAGCTCACCCTCGAGCAAATCACCGCGCTCTACAACTTTGGCAAGTTCCAGTACACGTACGGGAACTACTCGGGCGCCGCCGACTACCTCTACCACTTCCGCGTTCTCTCCACCGACGTCGACCTCAACACCTCAGCGCACTGGGGCAAGCTCGCCTCAGACATCCTCACCGGCAAATGGGATGTCGCCCTCGAAGAGCTCAATACGCTCCGCGAGGCGCTCGACACGCGCGCATCAGCCGCCCCTCTCGCAGCCGCCGCACACACCGAGCCGCTCTCGACACTGCATTCGCGCACGTGGCTCGTGCACTGGTCGCTCTTCGTGTACTTCAACCACCCCGCGGGGCGCACGCTGCTGCTCGAGACGTTCCTCGCGCCGGCGTACCTGAACGCGATTCAGTCCGCGTCGCCGTGGGTCCTGCGCTACGTCGCGGTCGCCGCAGTGCTCTCGCGCAAGGCGCAGACGACGCCCGGCGCCACAGCGCCGACGAGCTCCCGTGTTCGCCACGCGATCAAGGAGGTCGTCAAGATCGTCCAGCTCGAAGAGTACCAGTACTCGGACCCCGTCACTAGGTTCCTCAAGGAGCTTTACGTCGAGTTCGATTTCGAGGCGGCGCAGCGCGAGCTGCAGCTCGCAGAGCGCGCCGTCGCGAACGACTTCTTTCTCAGCGAGTTCCGTGAGGAGTTCCTTGATAACGCGCGCTACCTTATCAGCGAGGCGTACTGCCGCATCCACCAGCGCATCGATATCGCGTGCGTTTTCTATGTGCCTCCATCTGTTGCTAGTACTGACTGTCTCGATTTAGTGACCTCTCCGCGCGTCTCAACCTATCACCAGAAGAGGGCGAGAAATGGATTGTCAACCTCATCCGTGACACCCGGATGGCGGCGGACGCCAAGATTGACCTCGAAAAGGCACGTTCCTTGATACCGCGGGTCTACCCATAATCGAACATTGGTTGTAGAACGTCATCGAGATCAACCGTCCAGCACTGCCAATCTACCAGTCCGTCATTGAAAAGACGCGCGGCCTCAGCATCCGGACGCAGGCGCTCGGGGCGGCCCTCAGTCGCACGGGGCAACAGCAGGCCCAGCAGGTCCAGGAGCAACCGGCCGTCGTCGAGGGCGCCCGATGAGCCCATTGTTGTGTCTTTTTACCTCTGTTGTTGTAGCAAGATGGTATACGATAGTTAGCAGGCGATGACTGTATCCGCGGCAAGAAGCCCGACTACAGGGCTATATCTTGCGGTGCCGGAAGAGCACGTTCGATTAGTTTGAAATTGGGCGCTCGTTTCTGCTGCGCATATAGTTCATGCTCATGAGTCTCATGATCAAAGAGTCCGCCACTGCTACCACACGTTTGACTGCCGCTCCCATCCAGCACTAGTGAGACGTCGGTTCATCGTCAGGGTACAACTGTCGCGGTGTCAGCAATAACGCAACGTGTGGGCTGAAGGGACTCGCCTTCCCGGGATTCATGATGCCCAGTGGGTCGATGGCCCGCTTGACCGTCTTCATCAGACCCACCGTACAGCGCCCAGCTCCTCCATCAAGAACTCCTTCTTGCCAATCCCAACGCCATGTTCTCCAGTGCCTGTGCAGAGAGATAGAGCCATAAAATCAGCCCTCCGAGGTGCATAGCACCCTGCGAGAGACGTACAAGTTCCGTCAAGCGCGAGTGCACGCTTGACCATGCGGTGCACGAGCGCACGTACTTTCTTAAGCTCCTCGTCCGTCCGGAACAGTAACAGAGCATGGAAGTTGCCTACGGCGTGCGTCAGCCCTGGTACCTTCACTTCAAATGAAGGGAAAGCTTCACCATCGCCCGCATGGCCTATGACAGAGTATAGAATCCCTGAAGCCTCGATGTCCTGCTGCGTCTCATCTACAAGCTGCGGGAGCTGCGAGATAGGAACGCTGAACGCCACGCATCAGCACCTATCTCGCCGCACCCCTGATACAGATCACATCAAAGCACGCACCAGACATCCGTCGACCACGCCTTGACGCCGGGGCCCCCAGCTGCCAGCCCGTTGTAAAGCCCGTTCTTGCGATCAGTCCACATCGCGTCGGCCTCTTCCTCCGTCTGCGCGGGCGCGAAATTGTCCCCGCCGTGCTTGGCCACCACGGTCTGCACGACTTCGACCGCCTCCTTCAACGCGCCGGGCGTCGGACCCTGCAGCTTGAAGAACAGGTGATCCGCAATTTCGTACTGGCGCGCGGGGTTGCCTGCGGCCATCGTCGCGCGCATGAACGCTGCGTCAACCAGTTCGATGCACTCTGCTTTCGGGTCAGTGCGGGAAGAGCGGGCATATGCGTGAGGAGAAGCGCACGGATGCCGATGCCGGTATTGAGGATCTCGATGACGGCCTCGGTCGCCTTGCGTACGTTCGGGAAGCGCACCGTCGCGACCGTCGTGGGTATCACAGGCGCGAGGCGGATCGTCACCTCTGTGACGATGCCGAGCGTACCCTCGGCGCCGATGAAGAGCTTCGTCGTGTCGAAGCCGGCAGAGGACTTGCGCGAGCGGCGGCGGGTCTTGATCACCTCGCCTGAGGGCAGCACAACTGTCTTAGACATCAGGAGGAATTCAGCGCTGGGAACCGGATAGCGTTGAACAGAACGGCTCACCGCGTTCAAGAACCATTCAGCTTTGGCCGTCCCGTATCGAACGGCATTCGCTATTAAGAGAAGAATCAGCGGATACTGGGCTTTCACTGGAGACGGTGCTAACTTCCGGAACACCCAGTGCTTAGCATGCCACCAATCGTCGCAGTTGGGCCGGGGTCGAGCTGGAGCACCGTGTCAGAGAGGCTCACTTTCGGGAAAGGGTGGACACGCACCGGGAAGAACAACGGGATGCCCTGTTCTTTCAATGTCTCGTTTATCTCCATCCATCCCACACCCGGCTGGCAGACAAGGTCAGAGTCCTCCGCTGCGCGGCGTGCGTGCAAGAAAGGCTTCGAGTCAGCTCGCATCCTGAAGCACCCTGAGTCCCACGCACCATGGAATAACAAGAATTTGTTCATATCCGACAAATCCACGCAAATGCCTCCTTCCTTCCACTGCAGAACTGACCAGTCAATGCAGGGCTCGCATCAAGCCCGCACGGGTCACGCACCCCCGAGAAGTGCCCCTCTAGACTCGTCCCACCCGAGTACGGCGTGATAGGCATGCGGTACTTCCGCGCGACATTGACGACCTTTACGACATCCTCAGTCGACGTGGGGTAGACCACAACGCTATGCGCGCATCCTGCGTTCGCGAACACGTAAGCCCTCCAACCCCCACCCCCATCAAATTCGCGATGTTCCGGTACGCACCTGGGTGATGCGTGTTGGGCGAAAACCCATGCGCCTGAAGCTCATCCGGCGAAGTCGACACGATGCCCTCCGTGCCTGCGAACGCAGCCTTGAGCTCCTCGATTGCACGCGCAAAGTCTTCCGGTGTGCCATACACGGGCTTGGACGGCGTCGTCTCCTTCGCTTCGGTTGTCTTTGCACCCGCTGCCGCGGGCTGTGACCGCGCGCCGGCGTAGTACGCGCCTGCGCCAAGCACCACCGCGCCGAGCGCGATCGCCAGCCCGTTGGACGACGGCTGCCCCGGGCTCGAGCTGTACCCCCGCACAGCTAGATTCCCGCGCGTCGCACGCGGCGCCCTCGCCCTCGCAGACGCGGGCGCGGCGCGCTGCGCAGCGCGCGCAAGCTCCTCCTCGCGAAGAACATGATGATGATGGTGGTGGTGGTGGTAAGTAACGTCGGTCAGGCGGTTAGTCGCGCGGTTGCAGGATAGTGGGTATTAATGGCGTGTGGGAAGGACAGTGCGTGATGTGAACAGTGATATCAAGCTAAATTCGCCCGAGAGGCGCCAAATGACGGTCAATCCCAAGCTTTACTGCGTGGGGGTACTTAAGAAGTGAGAAGGGCATCTTGCGAGGGCACGCGACCGATGCACGACTTCGCTCAGGGCTCGCTGGCGAGGCGTGGGACTGAGGAGCACCTGCCAGGTCCGGCTTCCAGGCCCGTCGGGCACCGTAAACGTAAGTCACACTTGTCAGTTACACGCCTGTCGGCACGCGGGCCCCGGCGACCAGGAGTACGCGGGGCGAGCCGCCACGCGCCACGCTTCAACGTTCAACTCGGCGATGCCGCCGACGACAGTAGGCAGGTGACGACGGATTCGGCTGACGGAGGGTCCCTGCACTCCGAAACCACCTTCCCACCTCTTCCCACCCCGACGACTGAACGACCTCTTTTTCACACAAGCTCTTTGGGTGTACCACAACATACCGCCGCTATGACTGCGGCCGCCTTCGAAGAATCGGAATAGCACTCGATGCCCCCAGCGTGAGGGCAGAGAAGATTTAAAGTGGATGATTGATATAGCCCGTTACTAATGCAAGAGAGGAACAGTTAGAATACATCTGAGACATCGTGCAGCACTCTATCACGCGGGCCCAGCTCAGTGGGAAGGTGGAGTTTTAGTGTCGGGGTACAGCTGTAGGGTGAGAGGCGCATGCCATCAGTGGGTATGTCGCCGTATGCGTATCGCAGAAGCGCGCACCTTTCCGGGGTTGAACAACCAGTGTGGGTCGACTGCACGCTTGATAGTCTTCATGAGGTTAACGGTGCCCTCTCCGAGCTCCTCGATCAAGAACTCCTTCTTGCCAATACCGACGCCGTGCTCGCCAGTGCCTGCGCGAGCTGTCAGCAAAATGCGGGGAGCGGAGGATGGTAGGGACATACAGGTGCCGTCAAGGCGGATGGCGCGCTCAACCATGCGGTGAACGAGATCGCGGACGATATTGAGCTCTTCCTCGTTGCGGAAAGTCAACAACGAGTGGAAGTTGCCTTCGGGAAAAAGTCAGACAGATGTCGACTATCATATCGTTAACGCTCACCATCACCAGCGTGTCCTGCGGTCAGGTATTTGATTCCCTGTGCCTCAATATCCTTCTGCGTCTCCTCAATGAGTTGAGGAAGGTTGGAGACAGGGACGCTGAGCAAACCAATCAGACACCTGCCTGCACCTTGCGTTGCGCACCAGTAAGGACGTACCAAACATCAGTCAACCAGCCCTTGGCGCCGCTGCCAGCATAGGCCAGCGCAGTGAAGAGCGCATTCTTGCGGTCCTGCCAGATGAGGTCGCCCTCCTCTTGGGTCTTCGCGCGCTTGAACTTCGCGCCGCCGTGCTTCTTAACGATCTGCTGCACGATCTTGGCGGCGTCATCGATCGCGTTAGGCGTCGCGCCCTGAAGCTTGAAGAAAAGATGGTCTGTCTCCTCGTATTTATTGCCAGTCGCTCCCGAGACATTGGTCGCGTGCATGAACGCAGAATCGAGCAGCTCGATACATTCTGTCAGGTGACATCAGTGACGTCATAGAAGGCCGCAACGTGGCAAGCACGCACGGATGTTGACGCCGCTGTTGAGGATGTCGATGACAGCCTCAGTTGCTGACTTGACATTAGGGAACTGGGCAATAGCGACCTGCGAAGGGATGACGGGGGCGAGGCGGATGGTCACTGAATTCACCGATCGTGAGTAAGTGATAAGCGACAGTAACGGCTCAACCCACCTTCCGTGACGATACCAAGGGTACCCTCGGCACCAATGAACAGTTTTGTGACATCGAAGCCGGCGGAGGACTTGCGAGCGCGCTGGCGTGTCTTGATGACCTCGCCGGAGGGAAGCACGACGGTCTGTGTCGATATTGGTCAGCGAAGCCTTACGGAAGCCAGCGTATGGTACGTACGGCGTTCAAGAACCACTCTCCCTTTGCCGTACCATACCGGACGGCGTTGGCTTTGTGGAGGATATGAGATGACGTGACCTTGATGGAAGCAAGGACATGACCCACTTCCAGAGCATCCAGTGCTAAGCATGCCTCCGATGGTTGCAGAAGGGCCGGGATCAATCTGCCGAACATCAGGTATTGAACCCCACAGAGCAACGTATGTACAAAACTTACTGGGAAGAAGAGCGGGATATCTTTCTCCTTGAGAGTGGCGTTTATTTCCATCCAGTCAACGCCGGTCTGGCAAACCATGTCGGAGTCGCGAGCTGCGATGGGCCAGAGTCAGTACGCGATATTTCGATGGGCAGAGGATAGTAACCGTGGATCTCGAGGATCTTGTTCATTCCCGAGAGGTCAATGCAGATGCCTCCGCCTTCATGCTACGGAAAAGGGTTGGGGTGGTCACACAACGTGATTCGGGGGCTGGCTTGCAGGGAAGACTCACGCCAATGAAGTGGCCTTCCAAGCTGGTACCACCGGCATACGGCACGACGGGCATACGGTACTTGTTGGCAATCTTGACAACCTTCACGACATCCTCCGTCGTTTCGGGGTAGACGACAACGCTGTGCGCAACACCTGGGACCCGCGTCAGCGCCCATACCAAACGACAAAATGGCGCGCTGCACACCCTCATGCATCACGTTGGGGGAGAAACCGTGTGTTTTGAGGTTAGCAGGGTCGGTCGAGACGACACCCTCCTCCGTGAAGGTCGTCTCGAGCTCCTTGATAGCCTTCTTGAAATCCTCCTGCGAGCCATAAACAGGCTTTGCGTTGTTCGCGGAGACAGAGCCGGACCCATCCTTGAGCGATCCAGCATAGTACGCTCCAAAGCCGACGAGCGCAGTGCCGAGAGCAATGGCGAGGCCGTTGGACGACGAGCCTGAGCTCGAACCCGCAGCGGTGGAAAGCAACCGGCGGGAAGCAGAGCGTGGGAGCGAGTTCCGAAGCGCGGCGGCGCGGCCGACATGGCCGAGGCGACTGCGACTCTGTCTTGCTGCGAACTGCATCGTGCGTACTATGAGCGAGGGTACACTCGTCCCGCCCGTGCCCCCCCAGCTCAAGATAAAGCCCCCAGCGCCACCCCACGGGTTTCCGCGAAATCATACTCTTTCTGAGCCCTGCTAATAGGCTGCGCCGAACGCTATAGGCAGCTTGCAATGCGGTAATGCTGCCTGCTCTCGGAGATTGTGGGCTGGCGCCTGGCGCACTCGACCTTACCTCCTTGCGTACGGCTGAGTCGGCTATTCTACAGGGCACCTGATCGTTGCTTCTTTCGGACTTACAGGCTCATGAGAAGCTCACCAACTACTGACCTTTAGCGCGCTACGGTGGTTGGGGCATACCGAGTCTGTAGGGTTTTCACTGCGGAAATCGCACCTTCTGTTAGTTGCAATGCTCTTTCCTAGTGCAGGGACACGATACTAACTCTACGGCAGATTCGTACATGACGAATCTGCGGCTGGGCGCAAAATCTATGATACGGCTGATATTCGATTAATACCCAGGGCAATGAAGTTTGCCCACTCGCTAATACGGAATGCTGTCAACGCGCCATCTCGGAGTTTGCAGACATCTTGAGGTGCGCTGTTTGCGCTCGGTAAACGGCTTGAATAACATCTCCTTTCATATGCTCTTTGAAGCGTGAAGTCTCTTTCTGGGGGTCTAGCCGCCTCGTGCTGCCCATGGATCGCGCCGCATCACTGCTAGGATATTGCCCTCACTCACAGCAACGAACGGAACTTCCTGGTTACTATGATGCATCACTACAACAAGACTGGTCTGGACCTCTAGTTACAAGTCGGTGCGTTCAGCCGTGTATCAGCGCATCGCACAATTATGTAATACGCCCCCTGGGTTACGGAATGGCATAACAGAGGAGGATCGACACCGGTCCACATTATTTCTCCGAAGAACGCTCGGTCCCAGTGCGGGGGCGAGGCCTCTCGGAATAGAACGCCAGAGTTGATCCGTTTCAATGGCCATTCCCCCAATGTAACCCCTAAGTCGCACCCTCGTACCCCGCAGAGTAGTCTTGCCATCACCCTTGCTGTAGGTTTGCGGGGCCGCATCTGTGGAGTGAGCTTGTCGAGCGCCGTACCTGTGCACCCGCTCCAGGCAGAACCAGTCTGACTTGCCGCAGCAGCGCTGTGCTGAGCAAGCCTCGTAGCTCGCCAACAATCACCGGATGCACATGCCATCTCGGAATTCCCGACCTGCTGGGAGTTATATGATTTGCCGCATCCTGCTGGGGGAAGATTTATCCAACTCGAGCAACAGGCATTTGACACCTGTTTATGAACCGGGGGCCGCGGCTGCGAGTCGCGCTGAACCTTCCAGTGACATGTCGCGGGTGTCCAATCGTGGAGTAAGCCGAGTTCACCGTACCCTCTCCGAAGAGATGGGAGGCATGGCCTGCGGGTAAGTATTCACTTACGGAGGGTGAGCTGTGTAACCGGACACGCGTGCGGAGCCCGCGCAGCAGGTGGAACAAGTTCGCGCTGCGGCACGATTCACCATTGAAGTCATTGAAGCAGAGAACGTACTGGAGGTTGCACACGCAGAAACGCGCAGACTTGAACCCTCGAGAACTCGTTATATACTGCAAAGACGAGGTGCAGTCCAGGTGTGTCAACTGACGTCCTTACGTATCCTCTTCGCCATACGCATCTTATCAGAGCCCCGATAGAGCTCTAGACATGCCCGCGCGATCCCTGCATCAGCATTCTGCCCCTTCTTCCCGGTCACCGACGACCAATCTCGAGCGCCGATCTAACCACGTACGGCCAACGGCGTTTTACATGGGTCCCACATGAGAACACGAGTGCGTCCCTAAGAGCTTACTTGCGGTCCAAAGGGGGCATCATGATCTCTGGGCGGACGCGCATGGCGGAGGAGTGGCTTGGCTGGCGCAGCGCTGGGTACACGCGGTAGACGCTGACGTCACGCGCCGGCGTGCGGGCGCCAGGGCTGCTTGGGAAACATGATATCGGACATTGTGTGGGCTGCATTGCTTGTACCCAATTGTGGCGGCAGGAAGAGTACATAATGGCTGGTCTATAACCGAACCGCGCGGAACAGAGAGAGCCTTCTACAGCCCTGAATTCGAGTGTTGCGGTTCACCCCGTCTCTGAGAGCTCTCGGAACATTCGGACCTTGGAACGCGCCATGGGTTGATCAATTAGCTACTGAGTATGAATACCAGTCTCTGGCTCTGGCGTCCGGGAAAGCCAAACCTTATGTTCACCGGTCTGCAATTTGGCTTAGGAATTAAGTACTGCTGATAGCGTTCGGCACTCACGCCCTTACGTTTTGCTCGAATCCGTGTTGAAGCGCTGACATCCCGCCGGGTCAGGGAGTGTTGTCCAACCCGTCCAGCTCCTGATAAGCACCGGAGGCTTCTTCGGCGCGCGCCGGTGGGGTGCACGGAGCGCCCTCTTGGTTCTATTTTTTGTGCGTGCTTGCAGAGCTGAGGCTTCGAGGATCGGTGGAGGCTGTAAACCTCGGAGGTGCGATCCGGAAGAGAAGGAAGGTAGCTGTAGGATTTCCGCTCGGGGAACGGTGAGTCAAAAGAGGCCAGTGTAAAGGCTCCGCGCGCCAGCGCTCTTAAGCGGGGCGCACGCCCGGGCCCCGACTCGGGGGCCACCCGACCGTATAGCGCCGCTCGACAGCGACAGGAGGCTAATTGGCAGGCGTGTGTAGTTAAGCCACTACGGCTACCACACTGCTAGTCGTGCACCGTCGTGGCGTAATAATTATAACTGCCATCAAGACTTTACACATCCTCCTAGCTAGGACCTGTTGAATCATGATCGTCGGACAGCGATAAGATAAGGATATCGGACATAGATAGTCGTAGCATACACTCTTTTGTTCCTTACCGTTTGACACACGACTGTGTAGACAAACGGATTCATCCCTCCTTACCTCGACGGGCGACACCATCCGGTCTTGAGTCACGGAATATTCACAGACCCACAAGCGAGCTACGCAACCCACAGCAAAAATAGATACATGCGGGTATTCCATACAACAACAAAGACTTCTCATGTCATTCCATCCCATTCTCCGCGCGCCTCAGAAGTCGTCCTCGGCGCCCTCTTCTTCCCAGTCCACCGCCTCGAGTGCCTCCTCGCCCTCCGCATGTAGCTTGTCGAGCCCAGTCAGGTGCTCGAGGAAGCCCGTCTCGTTGAATGCGCGCAGCAGCATCGCGAAGCCCTGCGTCTCGTATGCCTCGAGCATCGTTTCGCTGCACCCCGTGCAGCGGTCGAACGCCGCGCCGACAATCGGCATATTGCGGAACTGCGCGAGGAAGCCGCGCAGCTGGTGTGGCACCAGCCCAAGCACGCTTCCACCCTCTTGCTCTGTGACGTCTTGGCCCGGTGGCGGCGCGGGAGCATGGAGCCTATTGTGTTCGTCAGTAGGGCTCGGCTGCAAGAAAAGTGGAACTAACCCGAGAGGGTGCTGCAGGAGTGCCACGAGGAGCTCAACGGCCGTCGCAGACGCGATTGGTGCGAGGCCGGGGCGCGTCACAGTGCACATCTGGTCGAGTGTGCGGTCTGTGAGGGACTGCATTACCGGACCGTTGTATTAGCGTCGAAAGATTCGAGAACTTCGAAGATTACCAACATCTGCGGGAGCTACAATATCATTGCAGTAGTAGCAACCGAGCTTCTCTGTGCCATCCTTCGGTGCGTCACGCGCGCCATGCCGCATGACCAAGAAAGAGTCGAAACCTAACGCTGCGTTTAACACAATCTATAGGGTCTGCGTGTCAGATGGTGAGAAGGCTGAAGGTACAACGGAACTCGCCTTGCCCTTCGCGCGCCGAGAACTGTGGGTAGCCAACGACTCTCGCGCGAGTCCATCAGGAGAAAACTGCGTCGTGTGCGTCGAAAAGGTCTTCGAGGACTTTGACATCCTTCTTGGTCTGTTCCTCCGAGCCTGGTGGGATTGGATGACCCGGCATGGGAATGGACAATGATACACCTTGGGCATCCTGGAGTGGCATCATCATTCTCCGCAAGCAAGCAATTCTATATCGCACGTACAACCCCAGGGAAAATCTTCTTGAGCCGCGCAGCGGCAGCCTCTGCTTTGGGCTTTCCACCTTCGAGGCAGTCCTCGAACTCAAACAACGGCTGACGAACAGGGTTAGAGAAGGATACGCGCCCAGAGTCGACGAGCGTGATTTTCCGTATGCCCCAGCCCTAGTTAAAATAAGGGAAGGTTGTATCTTCTGCCGTTGAAAGTCATTGAACCTTACCATGAGCGTGCGTGCGACATAGCAGCCTAGTGTTCCCGCGCCGAGCAACAAGCACCGCGTCTGAGCGATCTTTTCCAAGTCGAGAGCAGGCAGAATCCTCCAACGCATCAACTTGAGGTTCAAGTCGACCGCCTGGTCCGCAAGCCTGTCAGGCCCCGGTCAGCAGATATAGACAATTATTTGTAGGATGGCCGACCTTGTGGGATCCATCATAGGGGCAAGGTCAGCAACGCGCGCGCCAAGTTTTCCCTGGACGTTCTTTTCCCAGCCGACAGCGCTCGGTTTGTCTGAGGTGGCAGGACCGCCCCGCAGCACGCCGAAGCGGCTCCACGTAGCATCACCGCGCCAGCAGAGTACGCGCACGGTCTTGGTTGCCTCAGGATGTACCGCGCGGAGGTAAGCGAGAAGGTTGCGTAGTGGCCAGCCCGGAGCGGAGGCTTGTGCTGATGGGTCGAGGAAGCCGATCGTTCGCTGGAAGCCCAAGATTGAGTCGTCCCGTATGATAAGAGATATGAGGAACGAACCGATTCTTCAGGTACGTTTGCAAAGAACGTGGTAAACTCCTCCACAGGACCGACTTCGACACCGCCGTTCTGGGCAGGCCGGATGAGGAAGAACGCGCGGGTGGTCTGAGATAGTTGCTCGGCGACCGAGCTCAACTGATCCTTAGAGAAATGCGTTTCCGCAAGTGACCAATCCTCGTCGATCTCCCATAGGGGCTGTGCAGCGAAGGCCGGGAATGCGAACCAGTATAGTACTTGTACTTCTTCAAGTCGGCAAAAGTGATCAGTAGGAACCGGGTCAGTGCCGAGATGTCATTGTTCTTCGTGATGCTTTCCCATATCTAGTGTGCGAGATCAGTCACAACGAACGTAGCGTGGCGTTACGGATAAGAAAGAAGACGGCGAACACATACCTCATCCGATAGCTGGTTGAATAGCGCACGTTTGTCGGCATTCTTGAACTCTTCGATAGTGTTGTAGTTCTTCACAACGCCTCGCGCAGTAACGGAGTGCGGCGGCGGGCTGCCGTAATGAGCACGGTACCTCGAATAGGCACCAAAAAGCGCACTGGTATCCCTCTGAAAGCCCTTCCCCCCCAACTGTGATATTGCAACCAAGCGCGACCTCCTGACCCGTGTTCCGGTCTTTGACGGTCCGCCCCGCAGAATACGTCGCTGTGACCGGAACTGATTCATCTGAGAGACGGAGAACTTCGAGCTTGAGCCGCGTGAGCTCGTGCCAAAAGGTCGGCTGTACGAGAGACGAGAATTGCGCGAATTGGACGACAGGCATGATGTCGTTCGGGTTGACAAAGGGTTTCGAAGCGGCTTATCGGATGACTGTCGCGATGGACGAGTACCCCGTTTTGGAAAGTTCAAACAATGCGCCACTGTAGAATTCCCTTGCGAGCTATTAGTACCCAAAGTTGGCCGTTACAGAGGACATGCAGGCTACTGCTTAGTGGACGGGCCAGAGAATAGCGCTGGGACCAGGCACCGTGGTGGTAGGAAGAGGGCGCGGTTAGCCCTAACCTGAAACTGGGGCTCTGATCTGTCTCCTTCGGACCGATGGTCCGGAGTGTTGTGTTTCCAGCATCATCAGACCAGCGGCGGACTCCCCGTCACAAGTTGCAAGATACTAAGGAAGAAAGGCAGTTCTTCCATGTGTCCTTGACGAAGTCAGACACTCAAGATTGGAAATACGATCAGATGACGCTAAGCATCGGGGAGTGAACAAAGCGAATAATGGTATAACTCCTCCAGCCTAAGACGTCTAAGGCGGCGACCGATGTACTTACCATTGTGGCCGGGCCCGCGCTGAAACTTCCACATATACTTAAATTGAGGTCAAGATGATCGATGTCGAATTCAACCTAATTCACGCTGGAGAAGAAGCCGCATGACTCAAGACACCGGACCCAGCTCCCCGCACGCACTGAAGATCTGCGAATGATCGGTTCGACGCCACTGCGGTGCCATGCCTTTTTGGACCGACTTAATTTGCTCGATGCTCGCGAATTGGTACACGGACAACATCACGTAGCGTATATTAGTCTAACACGACCTAAATACACGCTAGTACTCCCCTACGACGAACTCTTCTACTGAAGAAGGGCCGGTCCACCCAAGGATTGTTTGCACCGTTGATATCCGAAGGTAGTAGTACAGATAGCCCGGAACGGAGCCCACTGCTGCTGCGTTTCGTGGACTCCCGCTGAGATGGGCATTCGCATACCGCATACAACTTGTTAGCACGCATACGGCGGCTACGTGCGCACGCTCCATGTAGAGCGGTCGTACACAACGGGATGATGGACGTCAGCCTGCCCTGACGTCCGACCTGGGGCACGGACTTCGGTTGTGTGTTCCGCGCCAACTTCTGTTGCCAGTTAGTCCTTGTCGCTGGCGGCTACACAACGGCCTCCGTAACGTTGGCGTGGGAAGAGTGTACAGATGGCCCCGCGCTCGCGCCTGAAAAGACAATTTCGCCAGGTTTTTCTAAGGCCGACATGGCTATGTCCGAAAAGGTCGTATGTGATGGAGTGTAATATGGGAAACGCATCGCCGATAAGGGTTGTACCATGGTGCCTTGGCTGGACTCGGCCCTGCGACGGCCTTCGGCAGCCCAGAGGGTCGCGAACACCACCCCGATCACGTTGACGGGCATTTTGACGAAGTCGATGTAGAGTGCCAAGAGGTAATTGTTGGAGGACGCGAAGTAAACAGCGAGCTCCGCAATGCCAAGGATCACGGGAAATACGAAGTTGGTGGCGGAGATCCAGAAGAGAGTGCGAATCCGTCTCGCAATGCTGCCTAGACGGGCTCAATATATCAAGTCAGGTATTCCCACGATAAGACATACTGCCGCTTTTCCAGAGGGTATCGTGTCTGTAGATCTTGTAGAGAAATATGCCGGAGCAGTACCTACGATATCGATTTAACAGTGCCTTCAGAAGTCAGGCGACTACTTACATGTTGTCAACGAGCTGCAAAATCCATTCCGCCTTTACATTGGCTTGATGTGCTTTCAGAATTGACGCGTTTTTGTCAGGCGTCGTCGAGTGTAGAGATGAGCGGGCAAAGTGGTCATCGTAATTGAGGTAGACCGCGTTATTGGCGATGCGGCCGAACTTGAGCAATACAGGGAAAGCAAGGACCGTGATGTATACGCGCAGCGAGGTCAGCTTGCGCGGGAAGATCGCCAAAAGGCGAAACAGTAGGACGGAGTCGACCACAATGGGGGCTGCACTGAAGAGAGACCCTTCAACGACAATAAGGGCTGGACTAGATGGTGGCGTAAGGTTCCGCAGAGAGTGCACCTTAGCAAACATGAGCGCAATGGGATATGCATGTACCTGTGAGCTCACCTCTATGTAAATGTTCACAATGGATGCGGCGATGCCAAGCATGATTGAAAGCACGTTCAGAATGAAGACTGGCTTTCTCCACATCGCAGAGTCCGAGAAGAAGAGGAGAGCCAAAAGCATAACTACCAGGACCGCGCCCATAGAAGCGCCAATCATGAGAAAGTTGATCGCTGGTCCAACAAGAGCAGACCATTCGCCGACTAGCGATGGAGGAAGGGCAGAGGCCGGAGGCGAGGCTGCCTGGCCAGACATCTCTGAGATACAGAGATGGTGAACGAAGACCAAAGAGTGGGCCAACACCACTCGGGGCGGGCGTGCAGGTTTTGAAGACCTCGACGTTGTGTGGCGTGATGGGCGCGCATTAAAGGTCCTTGATAGCACAGGAACGGAATATCTTTCGCGCGACCACCCGGCATTTCTGGATCGGAGAGCCGGCAAGCCGTTTCTGCCTCTGAATGACTTATCCGGATCATGACCAGAGCATTGCAGACTCCAGAGCATGCGATTTGAAGAAAATCTTGAGGGCAGCTGTAGACACGGATGGCCTGAGTGTCTATAATTGCAAGGGGCGGCATTGGGGGATCATGAGACTCTTGCCAGCATGATGAAATACGTAGTCTTTTCTATTTCAGCGGCGCATATGATCACTATATGATCGCACCGTTCATGCCTTCCCCAACAATGGATGTGATACAGCCTGATAAGTACAGCACGTCCGATGCTCACGAGAACCTGCAGCGCCCGTCGTATAATGCCGTCAGTAGGCGTTGTGAATCCCCCGAGACAGACCAGACTCGAATTTAGCAAGGACCAACTTGGCTTCAAGCGGAGACAAATGACATGCTGACACTGCACCGTAGGGATGTTCCAGTGGGCAATGTGGGGGCTGAGCTTGACACAAGTGGACAGCTGTTGGAGGAGTCAGACGGTCGCCAGCACCGATTAATAAAGTTGCGGCATACCCAGACGGGGTTGCATTACGTCACCCAACATCAATTGTCCTCCGTCGGAACGGAGACACAGCCGGCAGGTACCGGGCCCGCCGGGGGTGCAGCAATGGTGCAGCTAGGTGTAGCTGCCATGCGCCACGGAACTTCACCCAGATTTCAACGTCAACACCAGACACCAGTGATAAGTCAGTGCCAGGCCCGTTCCAGGCTCCGGGTTGGCATCGTGGCAGGGCTCGCAGAGGGATAAGTCTTACAATGGACCCATTTTTCAGGATGCGTTCGAACCGCCTCGAATCCAGTCCACAATCTTCCGCGAAACGCGAAATGATTTTCTATTCGCTCTGTCGTTCCGGGTTCTTGCATTGAGCTCTATGATATCGTGAGTTCCAAGTCTCAGCCATTCCACTGTCATCTGACAGAATTCCCCATCGCCGCGCAGCCCTAACGAGCAGGGCATCTTCCCATTATTCCCGGAAATGCGAAAGAAGTCAGGTGCTTTACCACATCAGAGCAAGCCAGAACAGGCACCTTCATGCCACCTCTGCACCGACTTTACGTCCGACTGACCAGGGCCAGTGAGGCCGCAGAGGCTGACCGGATTGCACGGCAGAGATTGCCGCACTGCCCTGGCCTCTCTCCCGCCGCCATCTGAAACTCATATACTTGACACATAGACCTGAGTTCTACGAGGCACTACTCGTGGGGCGAGAGGTTTGTCCGCATGCTTCCCAGTCAAACCCATGATCCTCCCAAACGCCACCACGTATATATCACAGTGCTTGTGGTGGTTTGCCAGCCAGCCTGAAGCATGTTGTCATTTGCTCTCCTCCCCGTTCTCGTCCTTGCGTTCCGCGCGAACGCGCAGGCGAACCCCGCCGACCTACAGCTATGCGACAGTCTTACAACGGCGTCCCAGGCGTCGCAGATCCTGTCCATACTCGGGATCCCGCAGCCGTCGAATCCGAATGAGCTCGTTAGGACTCGCTGCACACAAGATAGCAACACGCTCTGCAGTAACATTAACCCAGAGATGCGGTGAGTGCGACCCAAGCAGAACCTGATGACGTAGCTAATTATCTGAACCTTGTAGATGGTAAGTATTCGGTTGGATGAGGCTGTACTTGCTCAAACATCTCCGTGTAGCGGGGCAGATTTCTGTGTCTGTTGCCAGCAGGTTATATTTACGGGTAAGTCGCAGAAAAAAGATCGCAAGAAACACCACTGAGATACGGGATTGGTGTAGGGACGGAGGCTGGTGCCGTGGGTCTCAACTGCACGCGCGTCCTCACATGATTGATGGACCTGAACTCGCGCTGCGATGAGTACGGAGATATATCGTTCATATCCTGGCTCCGAAGCGCAATGGCGATCACTTGCCGTACGGTAATTGATGGGATGTGGGGTGCCGGAGTCGTTGCAGGATGGCAGTGGGCCCCAGTTGAATGCATGTCTGATATCTGTTGGGATATGTCAAGTGCCACGGGGCGTAAACAAGCCTTCCACTAGGCTGGGTCAACACAGGAGCTGTGAAGGCGAAAGCCAGGCTGTTAGGTGCAATCTCTGGTGAGCCATGTCAGTGATGCTGCGAGGGATCATGCTCGAGATCTTCGAGATACGCCTTCATCGCCCGGACCCATTCTCTGTGTTTCCACGCGTCTTCATGCAGAGCCCTCTCGAGCACTACCAGCCGTCCCGTCGAACCCTTCGGTGCGCCAGCGTCATGCCCGCCTGCCTGCAAAGCGGCAAAAGTCTCCCGCCCCATCACGGGCGGGACGACCTCATCCCGCGCGTTCACGAGCACCATCGCACGACTGGCTAGCGCGCGTGGCACGGCGTGCGCGGCAGCACGGGCGTCCCACCGGTCCCACACGAGCGGGCCGAGGTGGCGGTACGGGAGCCAGCGCTGCGGGTAGAGCGCCCGGACCATGTCCGGGACGCTCGTGAACGGGTTCTCGAGGATGAGACCGCGTGGCGCGTGAGCAGCTCCCGCGGCCGTGAGGCACAGCGCGATGGATGCGCCGAGAGAGTGGCCGTAGACGGTGAGGTGTGCCGAAGGGAAACGCGAGACTGCGAAGGCGAGCGCGGCGGTGTAGTCAGCGGTGATGCCTGCTTGTGTGGGTCGCGCCGCGGTAGACGTCCAGTATGAGCGCGGGGCGGGGGCGATGATGGCTAGTGACGGAATAAAGCGCAAGAGGGTGGCGAAAACGGGGATACGGTGCAGTGGGTTTCCGGCGTTACCTATGTTATGTCAATGAGCGGGTTGACTGAGGGTAGTACGCCAAGGAGATTGCAATACCTTGGAAGTAAACGATGACATGTTTAGGCGGTGAAGAGTCCTTTGAGAGGAGAAGCGTGGATAGTTTGACTTTTGGTGAACTGAGAACGGACAGTTCCTCGATGTGGATATCTTGAAACATAGACCTCGGATATACGTCTGCGAGAGACTCCATCCTTGAGCCTGGAGGCGCGTATCCTGTATATGGGGTCCATCAAGTGATATATGCGGAGGGTAGCCCAGCTACATACCCATGTAGATTACTTTGCGTTGGAATGCCACGAGCATTAAGCACTAGGAAGGTGCCCCGATGTCAGCCTCTGCATAGGCGCGGGTTGTTCAGGTCGTGAACCTTGTATGCCCACAGAGCCAGCGGGAGACCAAAAAACGTAGCTACAACTAGCAATCCCGACGGAGCGTCTGCACTGGGTTGAAGGAGGAGGGCGGCTGAGCAGGCAGCATTGGCTGTAGAGATCGGTGGTGTGTGTGCTTTGCTGTGGGATCCGGAAGCATTGCATTTTTCCCGAGGCATATTTTCGTGTATACCGCTTCGAACACGGCCATTATTGAAGAGTGCCAGTGGCTGCAGTCGTGCGCGGACCTGTTTCGTGATCCATGACATGGACGACGGCGCGACTCCCCGTCGGAGGACATGAAGGCGGCGGAGGCGCCGCAGAGAACGCGCGCCCATACTTCCTTGAGTATCATCACGTGCATGCCTCCTGTGTTCAAACATTACAAGTTTGTACACTATTGTACAAGCTATATAGTACACTATGTAGCACGACGGGCGTGGAACGAAAGCCGAGAGCTCAGTGCTCCGTTTCTTCCCAGGTTCGTCCGACTGTCTTGACAAGGTCTTCGATAGTGACCGCCTTGCCGCTTGTGAAGTAACCCGCAGCAATCTTCGCGTCGATCTCAACACGGGAGTCCATGGGAATGAGGTGTTCTTTCAGCAGGGTGTTAGTAGGTCTCTCTCGTAGATGGTGGACGAGGGAGGCTAACCAGGAATATCGTATCGCTTGAGGATGGGGATTCCAGACTGCACGATCGCGTCATATTTCCTGGAGGATCCGTCAAATCTAGGCTGCATGGTAAAGGCATGAGAATATGCTCACATGTCGCTCATTGAAACCATGTTGTGAATCTTCTTAATTCCCAGCCAGTGCAGCACATCGGGCATGAGCGCCTGGAAGCGCATGTCCTTCACGCCCGCAATCAGCTCCGTTGCACGGAAGTACTTGTCTGCAGAGTCGCCGCCGCGCTTGCGGAGGTTATACACGAGGTACTTGGTCACTTCTCCGAGTGCACGACCTTCCTTGCGGAAGTATACGACGACGCCAACGCCACCCCTTTGGGCTGTGCGGATGCACTCTTCGATGGCAAAGACGAGGTATGGTTTGCATGTGCAGATATCGGAGCCAAACACGTCGGAGCCGTTACCTGGGGAACGAATGAGGAAGAGAGTCGTGCAAAAAAGAAGTGACATACACTCATCGTGAACACGAAGGGTGAGTTCCTTGCTCTCGTCTGACATATACGAAACAGGACCGACTGTCCGGTGTGCGTCAGTGTTAACAAACCAGGAGACAAGAGGGAGAAGTACAGATGTAGACAGTCATGCCTCCAATGGGTGGCAGGAAAACTTTGATATCTGGCCGCGTAATGAGTTCGGGATACATCCCTCCTGTCTCCTCAAACAGGGCTCTGCGTAGCAGGCTCTCCGAACTGTGCGCGTGGTCTTCAGTATGTCCATGCACAGGAAGTCAGTCAACTCACATCCCAAAACGTTCTGCAACACCGGGGAGGTACCACACAGGCTCTATTGCCGCTTTGCTCACGTTGATCTCCACGCCAGGGTCAGCATTATTGTTCGTCCCATCTGCGTTCAGCAAAGGTGCGCTCTTCAGGACAATCTTCCCGTCCACTAAGATGTCTCCCTTCCGAGAGGACTCGTCAATCTCGCTCAGCTTGATATGGGCCTTCGTGATCGCGATACTAGGTCGGACGTCCAAACCGGCAGCACTCTCTGCACGGAACACCTGGGGCGTCAAGTGGCCCCATGGGTCGAAGGACACGATCTTCTTCGGATCGAACCAGGCAGCATTGGGCGGGATGGGCACGGGAGGCTCCGTGCGCGCGTAATCCGGCTTGTGCGTGGGTACGAGAGTCCCCATCGCCACGGCAAGCGCGCGGTAGATTGAGTACGAACCGGAATGCGCGCCAATGGCATTGCGCTGCTTGATGGACGAAGCGAGGCGCGAGGGGATCACGGGGCCGCGCTCGGTCGGATCCTCCGCACCCCACTTGAGCGGGACGGGCTTGACGCCATGTTGGTCGGGGTATGCTACGAAGGGGCGTCAGCGATGCCATTCATGATTAGGAAACTCCGAGTGCGAGTGAAGCTGAGCAATATGCCTCGGCCAGACTGACTGATACCGCTTCCGGAAAGCGGCGGACCGGTAGCCGGGGACGCGTAAAGGGGTGCGTGCCACTGGCGAGGCCGCTAGAGAGGGCAGTGACAGCAATGAGGCAGTATAAACTCACTGGAGAGCAGGACACGTCCAGGGTAGAGAGCCCTTTCGCGCTCCTTATCTGTCGGAGCGCTCTCGCTGATTTTGTCACCCGACGGAGTTGCTGTTGAAGGAACGAGACCCGACGGAGGGGTCGCCGGTGTGCCATCGAGGCTGGACAATGAAGCACGCGTCGGACTGGAGAGACCGTGGCTGCTCACGGGCCTCATTCCAGGAGATACGGGGTTAGCCAAAGAGTCTAGCTGTCGTCATAGTCAATACTGGCAGATGACGCGACGATAGTGTATGTCCCGCTCTTACCTTCGCCTGCAGCACCTGCTGCGAGACCTGCAAGGACTCCAGTTGTGAAAGAATTTGGGTGAGTACTGCACTATCGACGGACGCCATGATGATGGTTGAGAGTAAAGTGCGATAACACGCCAATGCAGCAAGGCCGAATCTCGACGGCGCGGGTTCGATCACCGATACATCACGTGACTTTATTTCCGGTGCACGCGTTTCGGGCCTTCGGCGATCGCGGCCATAGCATCGGCGCCGATAAGCGTCTAGGACAAAGTGCCAGTTGCAAGAAAACGGGGTGGCATTTTGTACAAGCTCGAAATACAGATATTGGTGTCACTAAGGCTACATCCAATCCTCTTGCGAGGCCGACCAATCTACATCGTCCCAGCTTGAGTTATCTTTCGTATCCTGCAAATCGGCAATGCGTTGCCCCACAACCTCCACGGCGTCCTTCGCCGCCCCCGCCATCAGTTCTTCTTCGGTGACAACCTGTGTCTTGGCGCGGTGCTCGAACCTCCCAACCTCCCATCCGTCCACATACACGGTACAGATCTTCGCGCCCTCTTCTTCGTAGATTTGGTACTCTACTCCAAACTGGTGTTGTGCGGCCAAGAACGCTAGCCAGTGCACAGGCGCTTCGAGCGTTCTGAGCGCCTCTGCGGCAGCAGCTCTTTTGACGTCGTCCTCGACTTCCTGGCCATGCGACCGGATCCTCGAGATTACGGTGCCATCAACAAGCACAGTGCACTCCAGTGCATCGTCCGGCCGCCCTACTGTGTACTCCACGCTCCGTTTGCGCTTGGCTAGCCAGATCTGAAGCAGTGAGACGGGGTCTTCGAGCAGCGCAACGGCCTGATCTGCCACAGCGAAGCGGACGTCCTCCTGGCTGACGCGCCCGCGCCACTCGTCCTCGACCCTCGCGATTTCGTAGTTGTCCCAGAGGGCCGAGCAGCTGACCCTGCTCCCTTCGCGCTTGGGCACGGAGCATGACACCTTCTGGTGGTGCTTGCTCGCCCACAGGTACAGCCGCGAGACCGGGTGCCGCACGTCAACTTCGTCCGTGACGATTCGCTCCAGGATCTCGAACAGCCCCAGGCGACGTAGCACACCGCGCACGATGTTCAGGTCGCCCTTGGAGTCGAGGAAAACAGCGCCGAGCAAGCTCTCGAGCATGTCGCTGAGGAACTTTGGCGCATGCAAGGACGTCAGCGCGGACCACGGGAAAAGCCGGCCGTGCGCGAGCTCCGCCTCGATGCGCTCGCGGCCGCCCAGGCGCTCCCATCGTGCGAAGGTTTCCTGCTGCTCGTCCAAGACAGGCACGCTGGAATGCAGCAGACACTGCCAAAGGTACGTGCGGTGCGTGCTCTCTTTGAACTGCGTGCCGTGCTTCGACCCCACCGGCATGGTCACAGTGTGCTCCGTCGATGCACGCAGACACAGCATGGCGAGGAAGTGCGCGTTGACCACGGCCGTCCTGCGGAGGTGCAGATGTCCTGGGCTGTACTCCTTGCCTGGCACATTGAACAGGTAGTCGGTGACGATCATGTCCAGCACAGCGTCTCCAAGGAACTCCATCCGCTCGTACGAGATCGTTTCGACATCACTGTGGTAGCTGGCGTGCATGAGGGCCTCCACGGCAAGCGTCTTGCGGCGGAATGTGTAGCCCAGGATCTCTTCGACGACGGGGATCTGTGCCGGGTAGAGGTCGAGCTCGATGACGCGCGACAACATGTCGTCTATCCGCTCGGAGATTGGGCGCCACGGGAGGCCAAGGTCGAAGACTTTCAGGCATTCTACGCCAAGCTCGAACCCGCCATGAAGGTACGCTGCTCCAATAAGCGCCTCGACAACGTCCGCCAAGACCTTCGTCGACAGGTTCTGCGCGACAGAAGCCTTCCTCTTCGCCTTCTCCGTCATGTCTGGCTTCGGTTCTTCGTGGAGAGGGGCAACGGGGTCCGACAGAAGTCGCGGCTTCCACCTCTTGGGCACGATACGGTCACGGATGATCCATTTGTACAACTGGAGGCCGATCGCTCTTTTGGCGAGGTTGACATTGGAAACCGCATGGTCCTTGCGCCTCGCCAGGTACCCCTCATGCCAAAGCGGATGCTCCGACAGGAGCTGGATGGTCGCTGCGTACTTGAGGACGGTATCGCCAAGCGTCTCGAGGCGCTGGTAGTGGCTTCGCTCCTGGGCAACTGGCGCGGTAGTGGCCGGTATGAGCAGTTCCAGGGGCATATCGGCAAGCGGTGTCCCGGAGAACAGAGCGTCCCGCATAGACTTGACCGTGTGCACGATCTGGAAATGGCGGATGATGGACGGGGCCCACTGAGCCCACTGAATCTCTTGAGACGAGAATAGTCCGACCGCTGTAAACTCCTTCAGGAGCAGGACGGGCTTCTGGCTCGCAGCTTCTAGCCCTTTGGCTTCAACCGGCATGGGCGTGAGGAAGTTGCGCTTGGCAAAGGGCCGGGCCTCGATCAGTGGATACGTGATGTCGAACTTGACATTGAAGTCATCGCCTGCATCCTTGTGTACGTAGCGCTTAAGAATGCCCGCCTCCTCTTCCGGTGTGATGGGGCCGTCGCGCCATCGCACGAACTGAAAGAATTTGCCGGTGAATGCCGCACCACCCAGGACTTCTATGCGCGCGCGACCGTATAGCTGCTCGAACCATTCGAAAGGAGCGAACAGCCCTCGCACAAGAGAGCCTTGGGAATGGGGACTCGAAGCGAAGGCCTCGCGCCGTTCGTCCCAGATGGTCGGAGACTCGTCCGCGGGGATGAAGAGATGAAGATAATCCGTCTTGTCCCACGCCATCCGTGCGCCGTAAACTGGCCAAAAGAGCCGGCGCGTGAAGCTCTTCGCGCGCACCACGATGGCGTCATCAATGGCGATGGGGACGTCCTCCATTGCGACGCGTACTCTGAATGGCGGGAGCTCGCGGGTGTGGATTAGGGGAAGCTCGTCGTCTTGGAGTGCAGGGAGCGTGGCTTGCGTAAGCATGCGAAGGGGCGCCATCCCGTCCACCTCCAGCCGCACTACCCGCCATGCGTCCGCGCTGCCAGTGACCAGCCATGGATCCACCTGGCTAGAGACCTGCGCGGTGCCGTCGCGGTGATCGATGTCCTTGAGCAGCTCCCGCACTTCAGCCTCCTTCTCTGGCTCGAGGACGCTTGTGAGAGGCAGGAGGTGGTCGTTGAGCAGCCCATTCTGGTAGAGCGCAAGGTACGCTTGGAACGCGACGTGGCGTCTCGCCGACACCTTGCTGCGATGGATGCGGGGGGTGGTGAACGTGCGAAGACGGGGGTCCAAAAGCCTCGGGAGGGTGAGGGTGCAGCCGAACGGCCCCAGGGGATCCGAGCGACTCCCGCCATACGAGTGCCATTCTGCAGGGTAATCCGGAGGATCGATGTCGTACACAGGTGTATGACCGTTCTTTCCATGATGAGGAAGGATCGAGCAGAAATGGTTGATGTGCTGGATCGCCGAGTTCCCCGACAGCAATGCGCTACGCACGGGCATTCAGCGACCAGGCGACTGAGGGAAGCGCGAAGGTCACTCACCCTGTAGACTCAACATGGAACCGCAACGAGGGGTCGGAGTCGTCAGCCGGGTCTTCTTGGCGCACAGGCGCATCGCGTTCCTTCCCAGTGTTATAAAGTCGAGCCATGTCGCGCTCCAGTCCCTCCCAGTTCTGCACGGTCGGCTCGAACGCAAGGATGTCCGGAAACATGACAGTGAATGTGCTGCGCTTCTGCCGCGCTCTTCCGCGGCTCTGCGCCCAGCTGACCATGTTCGCAGGCGGATCCCATCGGATGACGCTGCAGCACGCCTGGATGTCCAGGCCCTCTTCGGCGACGGCCGTCGCGACAATCACGTTGAGCTCGCCGATACGGAACTCCTGAAGGGTCTCGGTCGACGGCTTGCGCAGTAAGCGATTCGTGATGTCGAGGAACGCGTGTCGTTGCGAGTTGCCAGACTCGCCAACGAGGCTGCCCACGTTGAAGATCTGCGCGGTTTGCGGGTGCCGGGAGAGTACTTCCGTCAGTGCGAGGACTGCGTCCCGCCGCGTGACGAACACAAGGCTGCGGTACTCCTCCGAAAAGCCCTCGAAGTAGGCCTTCTCCTCGATCAGATTGTCGACCAATTTCTGCACCTTGTCCGAGCTGCGCCGGAGGAGGTCCTCAGGGTCGTCAGGAACAGGCGCGACCTCTACGCGCGCCAGATTGTTGACGAGGTATGTCTTCTCGCTGTCGCTCCACGAAGACCGGAACTCGGGAAAGACGCCCTTGGCACCGGCCACCTGCTCGCAAACCTGCTGGATGTACCAGTCCGCAGCCCACGGGCCCAAGTCCATGCAGATCTCGTCCGCAGCGCGCTCGAAGTCGCGCAGGCCCCTGTGAGTGAAGGTATCCTTCTTGTCAATCGTTTTGGACAGCTTTTGGTCGGTGCGAGTGCGCTCTGGGCCGGGGTTGAGACGCTTCAGCGAGGACCGCAGATGAATGACATAAGGATCTTCGTCGATGACGAGGGACATGACAACCTGCTTGAGCGACTGCAGGCTGCGTGACGGGGGCGTCCCTGAGAGCTGGTACGCCGACATGGCGTAGATAATATGTTTGAACTGAGGGCGGTGCACGAAGCCGGCCAACTCTGCTCGGAAGAGGAGCGGAGCACGGATGATAGAGTCCAGATTTCCCTCTATTTTCCTGTATATGGGCGCTCAGACATACGCCGAACGATGCGAGGTGCTGGCTCACCTGAACGCCTTTTCGACGTCACCACCAAAGATCGGACTGGCCGTGAGCCCAAGGATCATCGGGCGCACGATGCCACCTGCGTCCTGAGCCAAACGGGGAGGAAGGCTGAAGTAGAACTCCTGCATAATGAGATTGTATGCGTGCTTGTCCGCCGCATGGTGCGCCTCATCGAACACGAGCAGGCCGATATCCCGGCCAAGCTTGATGTACCCGTGGCGGAGAGCGTTGAGCAGGACGTCGTGGGTGCTGATGACGACGTGGTGCGTGTCGAGCACACGGCGCCACAGAGCCTTGTCTCGCCACTGGTCGGGTTCGTTCGCGCCGGATATCAGGCCAACCGACACGGGAAGATGCCCTGCGATGACGTGGCGCTGCTGGTTCGCGAGCGCGACAGTGGGCGCGATGAACCACGAAACCTGGGACACAAAGGCGAGATACGATGAGAGTTCGCTACAATCCCCGGCATGATAATGGTAGGCGCACCTTTGTCGACTCGCGCTCTGCCTCAAGCTTCATGCGCAGAACCGCGATATGGGTCTTCCCAGCCCCTGTGTCAAGTGCAATGACAATGTTCTGCTGCAGGCTCTCATGGAGCATCTCCTGCTGGTAGCCGCGCGTTGTGGGAATCGGAACGTGCTCGGCCATCCCACCATCTCGCATGCTGACATCGTCATCGGCCATCGTGGTGCAGTGGTGAAGGGCGTAAAGTTTGGTGTTGGGAAGGAATTGGGTGCGTGGAAGAAGGGGCTAGTGAGTCCTCCCAGGAGTCTCCCAGGTGCCACGGATGCTCTGCTTTGGTGTTATAGCTTCTGCCACACTTGGCCTTGACCCGGACACAGGTAGAGCAACCACGATGGATGTTGATCATGATCCAAAGAGAACAAAATGGCAATCAGGCGCTGAAGGACCCTACTTCGGATCCAGCATGAGATTGACTGCGGCGAAGCGAGTTGCCTGTTTGGATCGCGCATGCTCGAATCCTGTCATTTCCTGTCATTTCGACAACATTTCGACGTGGGCCTCTCAACGTCAACTCCATGACTGCACTCTACCCCATTGTCATAGGGGTTTTTCTCCCTACTGAGTACAAAATATACAATATATTAAGTAGCAATCTAGGATGTGTACAGTCCTGGTATCGACCTGGGGGAATATTAATATTAACTGTTCGTTGACGTGGACGTTCAGATCACCCGACTGCTGCGCGACGCGGCTGCGGGAACTGATCCGCACCCGCAGCAAGCTTCGAACGCCATGCCCCGATGCCCTCAAGGCCACACCTCTGGCTGCGGGCGTACCGCAGCATTGACATCCCGGCAGGTGACTACAGAACCGCAGATCCCGCAGCACTTTTTGCGCCTAGAGCGACGCCCTCCCGCGCGGCTCGAACGGCAGCAGCAGGGCGATGAAGCCGGACACGATGAATATCGCGCCGGACACGTAGATTGGCGCGGACGTCGTGAGGTCCGCGTAGAGAGCGATGATCGGCGCCATGATCCCGAAGATGCGGTTCGCCGCCGCGACGAGCGCGTTGCCCGTCCCGCGGTCCTTCGTCGGGAAGAGCTCCGGCGAGATCGCGTACAGCACGCCGTACATGATGTTGCTCGTGAAGCTGTAGCCACAGTTCCAGCCGAGCAGCGCATCGGATGTGCGCGCCGTCGTCGAGGCGAAGAGGAACACGCCGGTCAATGCTGCGTATTATTAGCACCGCGCATATAGAAGAGGGCCGCTCGGTAGTCCACGAACCTGTGGAGATTGCCAATGCACCACGACGGCCAATATATGGGAGTTCGACTGCCCATCCGGCAAGGAGAGCCCCAGGGACACCAATAACACTTATGATGACTTGCTGGAGAGGCGAAATCAAATTTCAGCTGCAAGAAGGTGAAGACTGCTCACGTTGCGATAGGTTATGTACGTGGAACCATCACCAAAATCAGCTCCTCGAGTTGCCAGGCTGCAAAACACAGTCAACAAAGGAAGTCGAGGAAAGGGAAAAGTAGCATACAAATAGGTCACGAAGCTGTTGTATCTGATATGAACCTCTGTAAGCCATGTGCTCAGTTCGGAAATGAAGGAGAAACTTACAGTGGGAATGCAAGACCGATGAGGGCTGAAACCAAGGGGTAAGCTTCAGAGCGAACAGGAGGACAAGTGACGCACCCCAGAGGATAATGAGCAAGCTCGTCGACCACGCAAGCTTCCGCGTCTGGAACAGCGGCGTAATATGCTCCGTTCCGAAGGCTCGCAGCGTCCTGCGCGCTGCGCCGAGAGCAGACGTGTCTATCGCGGGCGCCTGCGCACTCTCCAAGGACGAGTCGCCCTTGGACCTTGTGCGGCCCCGTTCCTCCGCCGCCCGAAGCATCTCCAGCGTCAAACTGCTCGTCTTCCCGTTGTATGCGGCGACCTTGTGCACGACCTCGACAGCTTCCTCATCGCGCCCGCGTCCCATGAGGTACTTCGGGCTCTCGTAGAGGTGGAAGACGAAGAAGCGGAGCACAAAAAGGAAGAGCATAAGCCCGCCCATGGCATACAGGAAGTACCGCCAGCCTTGGTTGTCTGAGCGCGCGCATGGAGAGGGTGGCGTCGTAGTCGGGCAGGAGAAGTTCGCGATCAGCGGCCACGCGACCTATACATCCCGGCGTAAGGAGCTAGGAAGGTCAGGTGCTTCGAAGCGCGACGCACCAGGCTTCCAAGGAGCTGTCCAAGGGCCCACCAGATGGACAGGACGGTCAGCAGATACTGATGTGATGCGGGGACGAATTCTGGATATCTTATCAGAAGCGCCCAGTTAAAATATGATTGTATGCATACCTAAGAATACGGCAGAGTCGACAGGGAGATTACCTCCCACGCCGATGCTCCACACGGCAGCGAGGGAGCACAGCGCGACCGAGTTGGGCGACGCGCCAGCAGCAGTTGCAAAGATGCCCGTAACTAGTAGCGTCAAGTTGAAGGACCATCTACAAAGCACGAAATAAGCTCTGCGCCCTTTGAGGACGTATATGCGCAAACTTACTGGCGTCCCCAGACATCCGATCCAATACCCCAAAATACCGCGCCAACAAGCAGACCGATGTTCTGCCCGAGTTTGAGGAATTGACCCTTAAAGGCGAACTCGTTGACTACGGGCGTGAAGATCAGGCCTGTGACAATCTGCAGCGAGGTCAGCATGGTCAGAGGCTGCGATGTTATGCGGATCACTTGCCGGCCAGAGATTGTCCCTATGGTCCACCATCAATCGGCGCACGCAATGCAAAATAAACAGACGCACGAGAGCCACCCAAACCCAGCCACGACGAACAAGTACCACTGTGAATGACCTTGAGCCCTGTCCACGTTGAAAGGGCTAGTCGAAAGTAGCGCATACCTGGTATTTCCCCATTCCGATCTCCTGCAACGCGTCATTCAGAACCTTAGCCTTAGCGGCATAGACGGGGTCGAGCTCGTCTTCCGTGTACACATCCTCGGTCCTGGCCTGGATAGTCACGTCGGCGTCGCCATGCTTGAGCTTCTCGGGGCGGTCGGTCTCTGCGAGCGAGTGTGTATCGGTCATAACGCGGCGAGATGGTAGCAACAGAGTCGGCGGGGCGCGACAGGGCGGCGTTGTCGCTTCCCCGCGCCGTTTTTGTAGCTTCGTTGGAGCATGTCAATGGAAATTTGCGCCTCCGGTATAAGGGAAAGCGTATCAGAGGAGAAGAAGCAAAGAAGGCAGTCCACTCGACACGGCGCGGCATCAATTTCGCAAGTGTGCACGCGGATGACGAATCCTGGAGATGCCTTTTATGGGAACTCGGGGCCGCAAACTTCGGTGACGGGGAGCGCGACAAGCTCACTTCGCTAGACCACACCAATCGCAGCCCCACCACCGCCTGCCCCCAGGCCCAGCCACAGATCCAGTTCAGCACTAGAGTACCCTTTCATTTGGCAAATTATAGAGGCCTAGTGGCACCGCGGCGCAGCGCGGCGCCCCGGACCCCGTCATCGGAGGAACTGCTCGGGGTGTCGCGACCTGTCGCGACTAGGAAATCGCATTACAGGGCTGAAGTACTGATCGATCATGTGATGGTAATTGTCAACCCGAGGGCGAAACACCTGAGTTCACCGAAACAGATCTACGGATGCACTTCATTTCTTGACGACCCTGTCTACTACCCCAAGCACACCTACGCTATGAGAAAACGTTTCAGTTACCACTGGATACGGAGAACGAGTGGTGCGACGTACGTGAGCACCACTCCAGTTAGAGTTACGCGACACTTGTGTACCATCGACAGCCAGCGCGGCCCAGGATAAATTGCCAAAAGTCGCTTCGATCCATCAAGGCCACAGTTTGATGTTACTGTAAATCCTTGGGACTAACTTCTCGTCCACCCTGGTAATCACGCATGAACCCGCGCGGAGTGGCCGTGTCCCAAGGCCCGCGAATCTCGCTGCGGAGATCTCGTTAGGTATTTGCTGATGAGCGAACAGAGGTCGTACTTCTTATGCTGCTGCGCCCACATCAGTGCTGCCGGGGCGCCAAAGACTACGCTCAAAAGCACAATCGCGCAGAGCGCAGGTAGCGGGGCCGCCAGAGCCATTGTACCGAGTACGACGGTCACAAAGCACTGTACAACGGCAGGGGCTGACTATATGCACATCATTACAAGGGAAGACGTATCGGTAGCTGAGATTAACCCACCTGGATGCGCCTACGCAAGATAGGAAACAATGCGAAAACCTCTACGGAGAATAACATAAGAGAAAAAACCGCGAGGTCTTCGTGCAGCCGCGATGCCAGGACGACTACAGCTGAGATGGCGGCGTTGATCGACAATACGGAGGTAAGCCTTTGCGTGAAGAAGCGTTCTCAGTAAAGCCCGTTCGCGCGCGAGAGGGAGGAAAATGGCGTGCCGTTCACGTTGCGGGGATGGGGTGTAGGAGTAATCTGCCAGCGAAGCATGCACCAGGAACAACGCTGTTGCGAGTGCCCAGATGGAGTCGGCAGAGGTGGGAGCGGTAAGGGTGCGTAGAATGGGCGCAAGCGCCATAAGCGCGAGAAACAGAAGCAATGAACCCTTCACTATGTGTCCACCTGGAGGTACGTTAGCCTATGCCACTAGGAATTAAGATGCTACAAGACGCACGGCGGTCGGGTGACGAGGTGCGTGGCACCTCCTGGGTATGTTCCATCAGCTCCCATATGAAGAGGCCCCCTACAAATATTGCCGTGGATAGGGCGACAAGGAGGCGCGGATCAAGAGTCTGGTCCAGCAGACGGGTAAAGATGGCTAGAAAGATGAAGACAGCAGAGAGATGCTGGGATATAGTGCATGCGCCTAAGACGAGGGACCAGTAGTTGTATCGGTGGACGTTCTCTGTTCAGACAGACAGCAATTAGCTCTAGGAGATTACAACACACGATATGAGCACGCACGGTTCGTGATTAATGAGGATAGGAATGAGGGCGGAACATAGTTGTCAGGAAAGGGCTGCGGCTTCCAAAGCACGCGCTGCCATTCCCCATCTCCGGCGCTATCGGGTGCTGCTGTCATTCATATGAGGATGCTGCCGTGTAAACTGTGAACACCAGGTGCATTACCAAGGTGCGCTGTCAAGGTCAAGAGCAGAACGGAGCTCGCTGGAACTCGGCTGATGAGTTCGGCGCTCTCGGCCCGGTTTCCTCGGCTTATCTCGGGCCGCTGGTCCGCCTCTGTGTAGAATCGTCTTTGACTTTTCGTTTGCTATGTTTTTCTATCCCAACCACCATCATCTCATGCACGAACTTGTAGCACATATCTTGAATAAGAGTCCTTCTTGAATGTACTTCCGCAACTATCAGCCTCACTGGGTCTCGGCAGCCGTCTACCCTACTTAATTGCGCGGTTGTCGACACTGCATTCGCGGCCGATAATAAATAGGACCGCACAAGTAACGTGCGTCGGAGACTTTACATTGAAACTATATTGCAAACACGCAGACCAACACGAACCTGTCGTTCCACGATGGCGTCGTAGCATAGGTCAACCGAGTCTCTCATGGCAGGACTTCGGAAAAGATGGTTCATATCAAACGGCTTCATCAGGCTGGGACGGGTCATTGACATATTCCCACTTCTTCAACGCCCGCACAAGCCTTCCCCACCTACCGCCGTGCCACTTCTCCACCTCCGCCCACTCCTGCGTCCCCGCGCCGCACATTCGGCGCACCCAGCCCAGCCAGGCCGCAGCGACGACGTCCGCATATGTCTCTGTCTTGCCGACCAAGAATGTGTCCGACTCGCCACGGGCGTCGGCCGCAGCCGCAATCGGCGCGAGCGCGTCGCGCACCAAGATCCATTGCTCGGGCGTGTCGAAGTGGCCGAGCGGCGCGCCCAACAGCTCCTCACGCGTCTTGCGGAAGTATGGCTTACTCGCATCGTTGAGCTGGTTGTGGACCCGCGCGACGAGTAGCGCCCGTCCCGGGCGCGCCACGTCTGTGCTGAAGGCGCGCCCGATGGCCTCAATCACGTCCTCGCGGCCGGGCGGGAAGAGCGGCGGCTCGGGGTGATCGCGCTCGAGCGCCTTCGCGATCTTGTACGAGTCGGAGACCACGCTGCCGGTGCGCACATTGCGTAGGATCGGTGCCGTGTACTTCAACGTGCCATCACTCCCCACCGAGGTGTGCAGCGCACCGATGCGTTGCGCGAGTGGGGCTATGTCGGGGTACTCGACCCACTCGGTCTTGTACGGGACACCTTTGTAGTTGAGCGCGAGCCTGCCCCAGGAAATTGTTCATACCTCACTCAGGGGAGCGACAGTGACCTACCTAGTTTTCCACGTGCTCGGCGACCAAGCCAAATACTTCACTGAATTTCCAGGAATGTCGTAGAAGGTGTAGAGAATCTCCTCAGACATGGTCGAGTTGACGGGCGGGCGTCGTCGACTGTGCGCTGAGACGCTAGGTCGCCCCCCTCCCCCCCTGCGTCTGAATATATGGTGCCGCAGGCGCTAGGCAGGGCGCTACCCTGGTATGCGATCTGATACCAGACCCGCTCACGCACTAGATGTTATCGCGATGAGCGTGACCGGCGGTATGAACTCGGGGCCCAGCATTCAAGAGTTCTCTCCACGACGTTGGTAAGACTCGCTGCATTTCAGTAAGCAGGCTCATTCCACTTTGTTCCCAAGAACATACAGATAATTTCAAGGGTGTGGATCCAAGGAAATCGTCCGATTCATGCTAACCTTCTGAATGTGGGAGTAGGATGCATTGGAGCGCCGATATGCCCTTGGATAGACGCGCGTACGAAAAAGAAGCACAGGAACATTAATGCTCGCCCGCAGAAACTGACCTGCAGGCAAACGCCCTTGCGTTCGAGAGCGATGCCGGGGCGACGCGTTAAGCTCGGGTGCCGCGTGGGATCAGCCGCGGGAGGAAAGTGAGCGCTCAATGAGACGATGGGTCATGGATAATCGGTTCATAAAGAATGAGCGCACGAGCGACCCGAAGTATGTTCGTGCTTAGCTATGGTGGATCTGTAAGTTTCAACATCCCCTCCACCTGCCCCTCTGTACATTCATATCTAATTAGACACGTGTCGCTCATGTGATCCACCCAGCCAACTAGTGCTGTAATCGCGCGAAAGGCGCGCCCGCGCGGGCTGGCCCGCCTGCGGTTTCCTAATCAGGTCTGTTTGAACGCTAGTAACTCTCCCGCTGTCCATCCTGCCTGTCCAGCCCACTGTCGTGTCCTCATCGAGCCTGTCGCACATAAACAGCCCGCCCAGCCCGTTAAGGTAGCTGACAAGTCGGTCCCTCGTGCCTTCCATGGCTTGGCACTGCCTGCGTGGCCTGCCCACACCTTCCCAATTTGTCTACAATGTTCATCAGCCCATCTAGCCCGCCC